>SJXQ01002807.1:74534-202235 GCA_006408695.1 Aepyceros melampus
CTGAGCCGCCGCCCCTCCCAACCCCCTCGAGCCCTGTGTCTGAAGGGAGCCTCCATCTACGGCCTGGGGGCGCGTCACTCAGGTCCCCAAGGCTGGACGGTCCGCTCGCTGCAGGGCGAGGGAGGGCAGACAGGCTGAGGCAGGTGGCAGGACCCCAAAGCTGGGATGGCCCTTCCTCCTCTGTCACTGGCAAGGCCTCCCGGGGCTGTCCCTTCCGCAGTCTCATCTGGAGCTGCTGGTCTGGGCAATGCAACCTCGGGGGCAAATCCCTGGGCTTGGGGATGTGTTTCCTGCTGCTCTGCTCATGAGGTGACGGAGGAGAATAGGGACCCCCGCCCCGCAGGCCTGGGCTGCGTTCTCCCAAGGATGGGCCCGGCGCTGCTTCTGGGGTGACGTGTCCTGATGGCCATCCAGTGGTTGCTGGCGTTGGCGGACACTCCCTAGCCCATCGCCCGTGTCTCTGCCCTCTCTGCCTCAGCCCCAGCCCTGGATCCCGGCCTGTGTAGGGTTCGTGCCCTCTGCGCTCTCCCAGGGAAGAGACAGCCTGGGCTCTCGTGAGGCTGAGGCCCTACTAGCGGCAGGACCTGACTTCCCACAGCTCTGGAGGCCGGGAGCTTGAGGTGCTGGAGGGGTGGGTTCAGGGAGAGCTCTCCTCCGGGTCCCCGGCTGGCATCTCCCTGCCAGGTCCTCAGGTGGCGGGGGTGAGGGGCTCTCTGGGGCCTCCCTAAGGACACTAATTTCATTCCCAGGGTCCCACCCTCATGACATCATCACCTCCCAATACCATAACCGTGGGGTGAGGATTTCAACATACACATTCAGGAGGGACTCGAATGTTCAGACCCAGGCAGTGGAGCCTACAGGATTCGAATGAATGAACAAGGGCAGGGGTGGGAAAGGGAGTGAGTTCTGAAAGGACAAAGTCAAACCCTGTAGACAGGGGACCTCTGTTCCTCCCTGGAGGTTGAGAGGGCATGGCCCTCGCAGGGAGCTTTCCTGCAGAGCTACCCCCACCCACAAGGCACACAGGCTCACCTCCGGGGTCTCACCTCAGCACCCTGCCCTCCTGTGAGCCACGTGCCCTCTGGGCACTTGGCCCTGCAGGTGATGCCTGCCCGCGGACATCGGACATCGTTCCGAGCACACCAGGCCTTTCTTTTCCTGAATGGAGCCCAGAGTCCCTGCCAGCCTCAGCACACCAGTGGGTTTTGCAAAATTAAGGGTTTTTTTTTTTCCCCCTTAAATAAAAGTAGATAATCTCTGAACCCATTTGCTCTCCACTTTCTGCATCCTGCTTGTGCAGAAAAGGCTATAAAAGAAAGCACCCTGATCACTGCCCCACGTTTCTCCGTGTCTCCGGGGAAGGCGGCCCCTGCCCTCCGCAGAGCTGTCCCGGGGCCCCCACGGAGCACCCCCAGCACAGCCCCACTGGCCACAGCAACGCTCCGAGCCACATGCCTGTGTCCACAATGGGTTTCCACGGCAGGCCCCCCCCCGGGTGGAAGGAGCTGGGAGCTGACGGAGCGTGAAAGCTGCTTTGCAGGAGTGAAGGCTGTGAGGCCGCAGATGAGACCCGCACAAGGGCCGTGAGGTGCTCGACGGTCTGACCCTGATCCGCCGTGTGTTCCCCCCACGCCCCGAGGGCCCCTCGAGCTGCATGCTGGGCTGGTCCTGGTCTCAGCCCTGGGGACTTAACACGGAGGGCGAGGGGCTCACTGCCTGGCCCCCTCACCACTCACTGCTTCCCCCACGTCTCAACAGCAGCCACGGCCTCCGCCCACTGGGCCAGCCTGCTGGACACCAACTTGGGAGGGACTCCCAGAGGCCCCAAGAGACTGGCTGCTGCCGGGGGGAGGTCTGGGACCCGGGGCTGATGGAACACGGCTTCTGTCTTCTCCTCCTAAACCCGAGGTCCCCGCAGAATGGCGGCGGGGCTGGGACAGGGCAGCAGGACCATCCAGCCACACCAGCCCTGTGGGGCTGACCTTCTGGTCCCGCACGCCCGCGGAAGTGGGGAGACCCCCTCAGGGTCGGGGCCCCCACCTGCTGTCAGCCGCTCCCCTGCCCCTCCCCAGGCGGGCAAGCCTCTTCCTGTTGGTGCTGGGACCTCACGGAACCTGAGATGGGGGCGTCCCCCCACCCCCGATAACCGACTTTGACATCGCATCTCTCCTCCTTCAAGCCTGGATTTGCTCTCATCTGACACACTGTCTCCACCCTGTCTCTTATACACATCTCTGGCTGTCTTNTACTGAGTGCCTGTGTCTTCTACACGTCCAGGAATGGTGCCAGGTGTTTGGGGTCACAATGGGACTAAACTAAACATTTACTCTCCCCTCATGGTCTGCGAGGAACATAAGGTATGTTCTGAGGTATGGTCTGTGGGGAACATGGGGCTTCCCAGGGGCACTAGCGGTACAGAACTTGCCTGCCAGTGCAGGAGACATAAGCGAGGAGGGTTCAATCCCTGGGTCAGGAAGATCCCGGGAGGAGGAAACGGCAGTCTCCCTTATTCCATTATTTCCACGCAGTATTCTCGCCTGGAGAATCCCATGGACAGAGGAGCCTGGCAGGCTACAGTCCATGTGGTTGCAAAGAGTCAGATGAGACTTCGCTACTAAATCACCACCACCACCACAGGACAAGACTGTGTGATCTCTGCTTCTTGGATTTTTAGTCTGACAAACGGGCTGAACCTGTCCATGGGATTCTCCAAGAATAACTGAGTTCTAGTAACAAGTTCTATTTTGGCTCCTGGAAAACACTGTAAACAGATCTTTATTTAGAGCAGCAATAGTGTAATTCTAAGGGGGTTTCTCTCCTTCTGTGCCATGTGCTCACAGAGGCCAGCAGAGCCTGTGTGTGTCTTGTCTGCTCTGTGGCTCTGGGCACCAGGCCAGGACGTGGCCCAAAGTCTGTTACTAGTGATTGATTGTGAGTTTAATTTACCTCCATGTAGAAAACAAGTCAATCTTAATTTTCATTATAATCTTGAATTAGCTTTCCATCTCCCTGAAGGAGAGAAAGATGATAAATGGAGTGAAAGAAGAGTAATGTGAGAGGAAATAAGATCATCAGGTTTATAATTATTGCAGTCTGGTCTAATAATTGCTAAATGTTTATTAATAGTCCAGACAATTTCCTAGACAGGTAGGTACCCTTATTTATCCCTTTGACAGATGAGGAAACTGAGGAATGGAAAGCTTAAGTGATTTGCCTCAAGTCACAATGCTAGTAAGTGGAAGAGTCAGGATTTGATTCAGGTAATCGAATCACAGAGGGCTTCCCCTGTGGCTCAATGGTAAAGAATCTACCTGTAACGAAAGAGATATAGGTTTGAGCTCTGGGTAGGGAAGATCCCCTGCAGGAGGGCATGGCAGCCTACTCCAGTATTCTGGCCTGGAGAATCCCATGGACGGGGAACCCTGGTGGGCTACAGTCCATAAGGTCTCAAAGAGTCAGACGCGGATGAAGTGACTGAGCACACACACATGGAATCTAATTACCGAACCTGCACTCAACCCAAGACTCAGCTCCCTTTGGAATATTGTTACCAAACTAAGTTGTCAAGGTCACTAAAGGGGGAAATTTTCAAAGAAGATTCACAAAATTTGCAAATGTGTATAATTATGAAAACAAAATAAAAATAGTTTAGGATTTGATGATAGCAACTCTGTTTAAATGCTTTATACTGGAGTTAATCAAGTATAACAATTTAGTACTACAGTGAACTACATATCTGCTAGCACTTAATATGAGCACAGGAGTGTATTCATTCAACAAATATTGACCAGCAGCTCTGCACAAGAAAACATGCTGGTGATGTGGGCAGAGCACACCATGGCAATCAAACCACTAACAGACCTGTGGGGCAGGGAGAGGCAAATGAATGGCTGCCTCATAACCGACCGACACAGACTGTGTGATGTGACTTGGGGAAAGGGCACAGTTGTTTGGATAGAGCTTGGGGGACAACTGGCACCAAGAATGCAAGGGAACTGGAGGGGAACCAAGAGCAGCGTGGTTCAACTGGTACATGAAGTGCATGAAACCAATGAAGGATTTACAAGATACTGGCCCTGTGCGTGAAGGCCTTGAATACCAAGATAAACAAAGAAGGTGTGTGTGTTTATGTGCATGTGTGTATATGAGAGAGAGAAAGAGAGACACCACCTTATATCCTATGCTTCAGGTCAGTTCAGTTCAGTTGCTCAGTCGTGTCCGACTCTTTGCAACCCCATGAATCGCAGCATGCCAGGCCTCCCTGTCCATCACCTTCCTTCCATTATCCAGTCAAGGGAACTGGAGGGGAACCAAGAGCAGCGTGGTTCAACTGGTACATGAAGTGCATGAAACCAATGAAGGATTTACAAGATACTGGCCCTGTGCGTGAAGGCCTTGAATACCAAGATAAACAAAGAAGGTGTGTGTGTTTATGTGCATGTGTGTATATGAGAGAGAGAAAGAGAGACACCACCTTATATCCTATGCTTCAGGTCAGTTCAGTTCAGTTGCTCAGTCGTGTCCGACTCTTTGCAACCCCATGAATCGCAGCATGCCAGGCCTCCCTGTCCATCACCTTCCTTCCATTATCCAGTCACTATCTATTTATTGTGGTTTAGCTGCCAGGTCATGTCTGACTCTTGCAACACCATGGACTGTAGCCCGCCAGGCTCCTCTGTCCATTGGATTTCCCAGGCAAGAATACTGGAGTGGGTCGCCATGGTGTGTGTGCAAAGACAAACACATCTGTTTGTGATAGAAAGTACAAAGAATTTGGCATGAGTTGGACCTGAGTATCAAACCAGGCTCCATCTTGCTCTATCTCTGAAATCTCAGGAAAATCATTTGATATCTCTGGATCTAGATTTTTTAGGATGAACTAACCTGCAGAATTATTATGAGGACTGCATCAGTTCCAACCTCAGTGCTTTGATCCATAAATATTAAATCAATATATATTATTTATCTAAGAGTATCAATGTCATCCTTCAAGCAATGCAAAGCTACAGCAGATTTCTAGGGAGGGAGAAGCATAGTTCATATTATATCTTGGTTCTGATTTTTGTAAAGAACAGAATAGAGACTTGAAATTTTTTTTTACTTAACTAAAGAATTCATCAGTAGCTAGTGATATGTATTATTTAGTGTTCTATTTCTATGCTGCTGCTCAAATTTGAGAAACAGAGGCCACTCTCAGCTCACAGTCTATGCATTAGGGTTTAAGAAGATCTGGTCTGATCCATCCCTTCCCCTGGACACAGGGCCAGCTGGACTTCAGAGACTTTCAGTGGGTTGAGGGCTCACTAAAAAATTTTGCCCTGTTACTCAGGCACTCTCTTCTACTTTTTTTTTCCTGCTGTTTCTTATTAACAAAGATGCCCATAAAAACTGTGGGAAATGATGAGTGAAATACCCTCAGGCCACCGTGGTGAGCCTTTTTGTTGTTGTTGTTCCATGCACACTCACACAAACACACAGATATATTCACAGAATATCATAGGAAAAACATAGGGACAGTCTCATCATTAAGCATTGATTGCAGGTTAGGCGGTCAAAGGAGAAAAAAAGTGGCAGGGATGAAAAATTAGGACGCATGAATATTATGACAGAAGTAGAATTTCTGTGATACTGATATAATTTCCATACACCGAATGCCTACTTTTCTATTCCCTCCCTATTTTTTTACTTCTACGCATAGCTTGAAAGATTTCCCTCAATGTATTTCTTTCAGAGCTTAATCTTCAGGAGCTTTTTGGGAGTATATATTCCTTTTTTTTTTTTTAATGGCTTTAAGTTCCTGGAATTTTTCCTTCAGAATTGAATTGAGTAAGCCACTTATCACTCCATGCTTTTAGCCTCTCCAAGTCAGTCTAAGCAGTCTTTTGTGACTGCCCCTTCAACACCCCAACTATCCCTATGTCAGCAGATTTTATACTCTTAATGCATATGCCCTCTTTCAGGTCACTGATGTATAAAGTGAGCAAAGCTCTATTCTAATATTTATCCCTGTAGCAGCAGTCCATTAGTTAGCCCTGACCAGTTAGCACTCTCAATTACTTTCCATCTTAGTTATTCAAGCTCTCTCTTCCCTTCATTCAAATATCTCATTGCCTCACACCATAATTGCTGACCTTATGAGTCTGCTTTTCTGTAGTCTATTATATTAGGAAATGTCTTAAATTTTAGAGAAAGTATCTGTTCATCACTCTTATTCCTTCGAAGACTTTATACCCCTTGTTCAAAACATTTTTATCATTATTATAATTAATTCCCTCTTTTAGCTAATCAAACTTATCTCTCCATTTTAATTTGCTAGTTTTGTATATACTTTTAGTCTCTCCACTCTCATTTCCCTTTTACAAAAAAGTACTGATTTTTTATTTTATTGTATCTGACTTGCTATACATAAACTTTGTAATTAAAAACCTAGTTCAGTTCAGTTCAGTCGCGCAGTCATGTCTGACTCTTTGCGACCCCATGAATCGCAGCACGCCAGGCCTCCCTGTCCATCACCAACTCCCGGAGTTCACTCAGACTCACGTCCATTGAGTCCATGATGCCATCCAGCCATCTCATCCTCGGTCGTCCCCTTCTCCTCCTGCCCCCAATCCCTCCCAGCATCAGGGTCTTTTCCAATGAGTAACTCTTCGCATAAGGTGGCCAAAGTACTGGAGCTTCCATTTTAGTATCATTCCTTCCAAAGAAATCCCAGGGTTGATCTCCCTCAGAATGGACTGGTTGGATCTCCTTGCAGTCCAAGGGACTCCCAAGAGTCTTCTCCAACACCACAAGCATATATTTTAAATATTTTCAATATATATTGATTTTTTATTTCAAATGAAAATTAATTTTACATTAATGATACTTGTTTGAATTGGCTAACAGGTCATAGAAATTAAAATGCTTTCTGAGAATCAAAACTCATGTACCATATGAGTGCTTTTATCAGTGAGCTTTTGCCAAAAGTTAATGTATAATTTAACGTTTTCAAATTGTTTAAATAGCTAGGAAACATTTTAGAAATTTTATTAGTGACAAGTTTGAAGTGTTAACTTAGTTTTAGAAGATTATGCTTTACCAAGTAACTGATCTAAGCCTAGAAATTGGTGGTCAATTTTTTTTTTTTTGAAAATTTGAATACAACAGACTGCTACCAGTTGCAATTCTCTTAAATCACAGGACCCACTATCGACATATTGAGGATCAAAATTACAGATCTATGCCACAAAACTTGGGACTTACCAGGTGGCTCAGTGGCAAAGAATCCAATTACAATGCAGGAAATGCGGGTTGGATCCCTGGGTCAGGAATAGCTCTTGGAGAAGGAAATGGAAATGCACTCCAGTATTCTTGCTTGGAGAATCCTATGGACATAGGAGCCGGTCCACAGAGTTACAAAAGTTGGACATGACTTGGCGACTAAGCAACAACAATGTCACAAAACTTACTTTTGATCGTTAATTACAATTAATAAGAACTCTGCAAAGATTGCTTGTATGCATTATATAAGATGATGCTATCATTATTATGTAATTACCACAATCAATCAAATTGAATTTAATCACAATGATTCTAGCTGTAAAGAAATACAAATTGCAGCCATTGCTAGAAGACAATTATATTTAAATTTTAGGTAATAATCAGTGAATGTCTACTGCTGGAACATAATAATATTGACAGAGGGGTGAGTTTTTAAATTATGATTGGATTTTTAAAAAATAATCAGAAAAAGTTAATTCATTTTCAGGGTACAATATCATTCTAAAACTTTAACATTAGATGCCCTGAAAGCCTGAAACCTTGGGCTGCTAGGGATAGTGTGAAAATGGCCTTTCAGTCACTCATCATGCAGGAGCTAGTAACATGCCATTGCTGTCAGTTGCTTATATCCCATGGATAGACAGGTCCACAGCCAGGTCTTCTAATGTGGGTGAAAGGGCCTAGCAATGGTTAAAAAACCAAGAAGAATCTTGAAGGACTGAATGGGATCCCATTCCTAATCAGAGAGGGTTATTAGTCTAAAGACTTACATTCCAGGGGAACAGCAATCTAGGTCAGAGTGCGGCTAGAGTGCCTTGCACTGAGGGCTAACTTCAGTGTGAGGAAGTCTGTGTATCCTTATAGATTGCTGTTCAGTCACTCAGTCATGCCTGACACTTTGCTTTCCCATGGACTACAAGACGCCAGGACTGTCTGTCCTTCACTATCTCCTGGAGTTTGCTCAAACTCATGGCCATTGAGTAGGTGATGCCATCCAACCGTCTCATCCTCTGTTGCCCCCTTCTCCTCCTGCCCTCAATCTTTCCCAGCATTAGGGCCTTTCCAATGATTCAGATCTTTGTATAATCAGGGGGCCAAACAATTGGAACTTCAACTTCAGCCTTTGTTCTTCCAATGAATATTCAGGGTTAATTTCCTTTAGGACTGACTGGTTTGATCTCCTTGATGTTCAAGGGACTCTCAAGAGTCTTCTTCAGTGCCACAGTTTGAAAGCATCAATTCTTTGGTGCTCAGCCTTCTTTATGGTCCAACTCTCACATCCATACATGACTACTGGAAAAACATACCTTCAACTATACAGAACTTTGTCAACAAAGTGATATCTCTGCTCTTTAATATGCTGCCTAGGTTTGTCATAGTTTTTCTTCCAAGGATCAAGTGTCTTTTAATTTCATGGCTGCAAGCCTATCCACAGTGATTTTAGAATCCAATAAAATAAAATCTGTCACTGTTTTAATTTTTTCCTCTATCTATTGGCCATGAAAATATGGGACCAGATGCCAATCTTATTTTTTTTAACGTTGTATTTTAAGTCAGCATTTTCATTCTCCTCTTTCACCATGTCGATGTATAGCAAAACAAATACAGTATTGTAAAGCAAAACAAACTAAAAAATAAAAATTAATTAAAAAAAGAGATTCTTTAGTTCCTTTTTGCTTTCTTCCATAAGGGTGGTGCCATTGCATATCTGAGGTTATTGATATTTTTCCTGATAAAAAGAGATGGGAATACCAGGCCACCTGACCTGCTTCTTGAGAAATCTGTATGCAGGTCAGGAAGCAACAGTCAGAACTGAACATGGAACAACAGACTGGTTCCGAATAGGAAAAACAGTACATCAAGGCTGTATATTGTCACCTTGCTTATTTAACTTATATACAGAGTACATCATAAGAAACACTGGGATGGATGAAGCACAAGCTGGAATCAAGATTGCCAAGAGAAATATCAACAACCTCAGATATGCAGATGACACCACCCTTATGGCAGAAAGCAAAGAAGAACTAAAGAGCCTCTTGATGAAAGTGAAAGACAAGAGTGAAAAAGTTGGCTTAAAGCTCAACATTCAGAAAACTAAGATCATGGCATCCGGTCCCATCACTTCATGGCAAATAGATGGAGAAACAGTGGAAACAGTGGCTGACTTTATTTTGTGGGGCTTTTTGGGCTCCAGCATCACTGAAGATGGTGATTGCAGCTATGAAAGTAAAAGACACTGGCTCCTTGGAAGAAAAGCTATGACCAACCTAGACAGCATATTAAAAAGCAGAGACATTACTTTGCCAACAAAGATCTGTCTAGTCAAGGATATGGTTTTTCCAGTGGTCATGTATGGATGTGAGAGTTGGACTGTGAAGAAGGCTGAACACCGAAGGGTTGATGCTTTTGAACTGTGGTGTTGGAGAAGACTCTTGAGAGTCCCTTGGCTGCAAGGAGATCCAACCAGTCCATCCTAAAGGAGGTCAGTCCTGAGTATTCATTGGAAGGACTTATGTTGAAGCTGAAACTCCAATATTTGGCCACCTAATGAGAACTGACTGATTTGAAAAGGCCCTGATGCTGGAAAAGGTTGAAGGCGAGAGGAGAAGGGGACAACAGAGGATGAGACTGTTTTATGGCATCACCGACTCAATGGAGATGGGTTTGAGTCAACTCCAGGAGTCCGTGATGGACAGGGAGGCCTGGTGTGCTGCAGTCCATGGGGTCACAAGAGTCAGAAATGACTGAGCAACTGAGCTGAAATGACTGGGAATAAATTATATATTATTATCCATTCCCACTGACTTCTTTCTGTCAATCACTTTGCTACTTCCTTCAAGACAAACTTGCAAGTAGTTTTCCTCCTTTTCAGCAAAAGCATGGAGGCATGGGTGTCTTTGGCATCATACTGAAACCAAAATTATTTGTGACCAGTGAAGACAACTAGCCATTCTCCGTGCCATGCCTTAGGGAGTATCCTAATTTAAAGCTTCCTACATAGTCCACTTGTTCTTGAACAGTATTCTTAGTGAATCCTAGAGCTAAATAGATACTAAATGGCTAAATCTGACTTGATGTCATATAATCTCTTTCCCTTCAATGGCTGCAAAAGTCTCTAACTGCTGAATAATTCATTTGTGCTTGAAATCAGCCATTCTCCATCAGCTACACCCTATTTATTTACTATCCATACCTTTCCCTTCCTTTAGACACCATTCCTAAGACAGAAGCTCATAAATACCACAACAATGGATGTTTAACAGTGGCTGATTCACCTTTTAATATAAATGTTAATCTATTATATGAATTTGTATATTTTTGATGCTAGAGCATTTAATTTTTCACTCTAATGAAATTTTATATATTCTAATACTCTGTAAGTGTGGTATACAATTAAATTAGAATATCAATTGTAATAGAAATGATCTCACTGTAATATTGACCTTTGTATTAAACAGACCTATGTAATCCTGGTAGCTCAGTAGTAAAGAATCTGCCTGCCAACACAGGAGATGTGGGTTTGATCCCTGGGTCGGGAAGATCCCTTGAATAAGGAAATGGCAACTCACTCCAGTATTCTTTCCTGGGAAACCCCATAGACAGAGAAGCCTAGCAGGCTATAGTTCATGGGGTCGCAAAGAGTTGGGTATGCCTTAGCAACCAAGCATGCACACGTGGAATCGTAGACCTTATGTCATAGTGCCACTAGGACTAAAGATTTGTTTAAAATCTTTTCTTTTCTTTCATTAACCAAATATTTGTTAGTAAATATGAACTATGTGTTCAGGAACTCTTCTAGACACAAGGATACAACAAATGAGGTACCTGGCCCCACGGGGGGCTTAGCGTCTAGTGTGAGGGTGAGAGATGCGACGATAAATAGGCACTTTGATACTGTCTTTTCATATTCAGAAGAAAGTAAAGATAGGATGAAAGGAGAGAAATTCACCGGGGCCGTATCACTGGGGACATGACATTTAAGCAGAGATTTTAAGGACTAGAACCAGCCAGTTACGTGAATTTTCAGGCAAAGACATTTGTGGGTGAAGTCATAGCCAATGCAAAGACCTTGAGTTATGACGTAGTCAAGGGGGTCTGAGGCACAGTCAAGGGGTTTCGAGTAACTGAGTTGATGGGGAATGTTTTAAACAAAGAGGAAATGCAGGCCATGAGGCAGACAGGGGGACAGGGGTCGAGTGTTGCAAGGTCTTCTAGGCTTTGCCAAGAGTTCGTATATTATTCTAAGAGGAAGCCACTGGAAAATTATACATATGAGAAAGGTCTGATCTTATTTGCGCTTTCAAAAAATATTATTCCACAGATATTATTTGTGACCGTTCTCCACAACTCTTAGAGAGTTAAGACTCCTTGTATTCAGGATAGTCTGAGATTCATTGAAATATAAACTATATCTGTTTATAACTAAGTAGATATAAACTGTATTTCAGAAGTGTAATACAATAAAGATTTATTTCTCCCTCTGAGAAAGTCTTGAAGTCAGGAATCTCTCCTTTATCCTGTAGCTGGGTGACTTGGAACATGTGCTCCCCAAGCATTGTCCTTTCCAATGACAAGGAAAGAAAGGAGACCGCAGGATCGTGTGATACATATTGAAGGGCTAGACCCAGACAAGGCTTACACTGCATCTGCAAACATCCTGTGGGCGTGAACTAAGCCAGATGACACCAAAGGTCCAACAAGGGACGGTAGGAAATTTTGTCTTCTTGTGTGTCTGAGAAGAGAAAACCAATGTTTCTACCAAACTTCTTAAGCCATGGTAACTCTGACTTACTGCTTTCTAGAAGCATAAGAGTATGGTAGATCTTTTTCTCCTCTTCTTTAGGAGTAATGAAGCAAGAACTCCAGGGCCTTGGCATCCACTAGCGACCAGGAACTTCTTTAATCTGACATAGTTCTAACCCCCACAGACCCACAGACTTAATTGATCTAGGCTCTTCAAAAAGTGATGGTAGTTTGCTGGCCATTCTGCATAAGACTTGACTTACTACTCCAAACTGGAATCACCTAGGTCAAAAACCTTCTCCAGGACCAGGACTCAGAATGGTATACATTTCATACAACTCAGAATGCACAGAACGAGGTGCCTGACGTGGCTGGAATAAGCTGTGAGCAACTGAATCTTTGCCCTTTTTAAGTGCGAGAACTGGTCTAGTAAGTACTACCGAGGGAAATCATTGCTCTAACTTTTCTTAGTAAAGTTGAATTCACCATATTTTATTTACAACTCTCCTCTTTCTCTGTGAGAGTGGAAAATTTTTTCATTTCAGGACCAAAAGGGAAAGTTATAATTATTTGACTTATGAGACCTTTGCTTCTAAGCCATATGAATACTGGGGATATGCAGAGTATTTATTAATTTTACTTTTTTCAGCCAGTCATGGTGATTAATTCTTTCAAATCCTTTTTAAACCTCACTACAAATGTATGAAGCTGGAACTATTAAAAGTTGGTAAAACTGAGCAATAAAAAGAGTATGCCCTCTTTCTGGTAATTAGCGCTTCCCTGGTGGCTCAGAGGGTAAAGCGTCTGCCTCCAATGCGGGAGACTCGGGTTTGATCCCTGGGTCGGGAAGATTCCCCTGGAGTAGGAAATGGCAATCCACTCCAGTATTCTTGCCTGGAGAATCCCATGGATGGAGAAGCCTAGTAGGTTACAGTCCATGGGGTTGCAAAGAGTCGGACACGACTGAGCGACTTCACCCACCTATAGCTAATAAACAGTGAGCTGAATTCAAACTCATGACTTTCTAACTCCTAACCCCATGCTTGTAAAACAAGAGAAGGTTAAAATTGATCCTCTGCTTATTCTGAGTCATTAAGATACAAATGTTCAGTTTAAAAATTTCATGGCCATTTACTAATTTCCCTAATACCTAGAATTAAAGAGTCTATAGTTTGTTCTTTTATGATATGCAAATTGAAAATATATTAACCTTTTTTCACTATATAGATATTAAAGATAAATGTTCTAAAAAATTATAAGTTCTATGGAAGCATGAGGATATGCACACTTTCTCCAATAACATCCCCTCCCCTAGACGGTTGTCACCAGGTTATCAGCCCTCCTATGTCATGTTTGTGTTTCAATCTCTCATATTGCTTTGGCAATAGTACGCTCTCAACAAATATTTGTTAAATGAGCAAATTCATATTTCCATAGGTACCTCCATGGCTGAAAATATTTGTAGGAACAGCAAATATTGATATTTTTTGGAATTATAACATGATGTGTGCTTTTGTTTGTATTGAGAGCAATTTTTGTTTTTATTTTCTTATTACATATTAATATATAATGCATGACAATTATGTTGCTGAATTGGTCAACCAGACCTGCACTGGGGTCCTAGCCTGAACCCCTTATTTTTCCAATCAGATTCAAGCTGTCAAGAGATACTGAGACTGGAACAGCCCCAGCTTTATTCAATGCCCAAAGAATGAAATGGGAAATTAGTTTACAAAACAATTTCTCAAACAAATTCAGGCAGAGAGAGATATCAAATATATAGGAGGGTCAAGTAAAAGGGGCTTCCCCAGTGGCTCAGACCGTAGAGGCTGACTGCAGTGCAGGAGACGCAGGTTTGAGGCCTGGGTCAGGAAGATCCCCCGGAGAAGGAAATGACAACCTATTCCAGTATTCTTGCCTGGAGAATTCTATGGACAGAGGAGACTGGCGGGCTACAGTCATGGCGTCACAAAGAGTTGGATGAGACTGAGGGACTAACACTTTCACTTTCAAGGTAAACGGGAGGGAATTGAAAAGAGTGGGAGGAATATTCATGACTTATCTGAGTAAAGGCCTATAGCTTGAACCCAGAACCCAATGCAACTTTCCTTTTCAATCCTTGCATGGGCTTTTCCAGCTGTTGTCATGGCAATCGGCAACTGTCATGGGGTTGATGGGTGTGTCAGTTAGCATGCTACTGTATTACAGTGAGCATAGAGTGAGGCTAAAGATCTATTAGGGAATCCCAGTGGCTCAGCAGTAAAGAATCTGCCTTCAATGCAGGAGCCTTGCGTTCAATCCCTGGGTTGGGAGGATCCCCTGGAGAAGGAAACGGCAAACCACTCCAGTATTCTTGCCTCGGAAATCCCGTGAACAGAGGAGCTTGGAAAGCTACAGACCATGGAGTGGCAAGAGATCTATTGACAGTCATATCCTCTGCCATCTTGGGTCTCTTAGGTTTTGATCAGTTCTCATTTTCCTTTCTGCAGCTTCCTTCTGAAACTTGCACAAAAGCAACTGGTTTCCGTTTGAGGGAGAGGCAAGGGTGTCATTCTGGGGCAAGAACTTCATTAATAGCTAAAAAGAAAGAAAATACTGATATGTTTCGTATAGAATATATACATATATATGTGTAAAATTGGCTTATGCTGGTGCACTATTTTTTAACTTTTTAAAATTTTAATTTGATGACATATCAGCTACTGTTCAGCTAAGAAAACTTTCCAGGGTTTCCCAGGGGGGCTCAGTGGTGAAGAATCCACCTGCCAATGCAGGAGATAAGGGTTCAATCCCCAGTCCAGGAAGACCCCACATCTGTGGAGCAACTAAGACCGTGTGCCACAACCACTGAGCTTGTGCTCTGGAGCCCGGGAGCTGCAACTTCTGAGCCCACGCGCTGCAACTACCAAAGCTCAAGTACCAGAGAGTCTGTGCTCTGGGAAGAAGCCACTGCAAAGAGAAGCCCATACGGCACAACTCGAGAGAAGTCCCTGCTCGCCACAACCAGAGAAAAGGCCACGCAGCAGTGAAGAGCCAGCAGTCAACAATAAATAAATAATGTTATTTTTACAAACTTTTTAAACCATGTTAACTACTATCTGACTAATCTGTAAACTTTTCATAGTCTTTTCTTGCTGCAGTTTGCTGGAGAGGAATATTTGACACTAGGTCTCAGCCACCCTGAGAAATAGCATAAAAAGTTTTACTGTTGTGCCAGGAAAATATTCTTGCCTCAAAAATCAACAAGGCAGCTCAAAAGTGAGATTCTTTCTTCACAGTAATACGTACATAGTAGATTTATGCAAAAATTGTATTGGTAAATAGCCAAACAAAACAAGGTCCCTTCATTATGAATGCAGACAAAACTAAGAAAAATAATTAAACAATCATTTAAAAACCTGTAAACACAGTGCTCGTGCACACACACACACATACACACACACAGAACAGTCTCATTAACTGCAAACCATAAGAAATTAATTACAGATTCACTGCTAATGAACATATGGGCCAAGCGCTGACACTCAACTGGCTTCAGTTGTGAGCACAGAGACAAAGCCGCGCTCACAGACGGATGGTGGGGGCGCGCCAGGGAGCGGGGGCCAGGAAGCGAGATTCCTTCTGAACTACGGAAAGCAGTTCCAAAATACTCAGAGAAAAACGGGCTCCAAGATCCATCCCATCCTGAGTAGGAACAGACCTTCTCCCTCACTACCACCTGCCGTCTCTGCCTCTAGAGAAGCTGAAAGGTTTGATGGGGAGAAGATAGAGCAGAGGGGAGAGTCAAGGCAGAGAGGCACCAGCAATAGAAGAGATGTAGGCATGCTTGCTAAGTTCTTCAGTCATATCAGACCCTGTGCCACGCGATATACCGTAGCCCGCCTGGCTCCTCCGTGCATGGGATTCTCCAGGCAAGAGTACTGGAGTGGGTTCCCATTTCCTTCTCCAGGGGATCTTCCAGGGATTGAATCCGCATCTCCTGCATTGGTAGGAGGGTTCATTAACAATAGCACCACCTGGGAAGCCCCCCAAAAGAGATGCCTACTCCCCTAAAGTAAATAAAAAGGAAATGAAGTAAAAAAAAAAAAGACCATGTCTAAAGAGTCATAAACCAGAATCAGACAGCTATCTATTCCAACAGGTCATGAGTTAAACCAGAGGAGATCCCTCAGTGATTGCAGAGAAGTTAAGATGGTGACACTGTGTCCTTTTCCCTTTAAATATGCTGACGATTTGAAACACCATCCTTAAAGATGCAGATGGTGAAGCCATTTGCCTTTTCATACACAGAGTTACAATGAGGAGCTCAAAAGAGACCACAGTAACAAAATTTGCATGGCTTTATCATCAGGATTCTTACCTCACTGAAAACAGAAGTCAGCTATGTGGGACTTCATCCCCATCAGCAGGATGTAAGAGCAAGTGGTACTGCCTGGAGTTATAAAAGGGTGCTTGCTGCCTCATTCCTTGGGATGAACAAATTTCTCTATTTCTATTCGTGTCCAGAGTCATCAGTTCATTATTCATCACCTGTGATGTATGCATTATTCATGATTAAGCAGTTATCAATTCACGTTGGTGTTTCTTCCTCTTGAATCACTTTCTTATTCTTACTCATCTGTGTTTAGATCCATTGAAAATGTCTTAGTTTGTCTATGAGATGGGACAATCCTAAACATTTTGTGCCTTTGTGCATTGCCTATCTTCTTACTTATAATTATTTTAAGAAATTATTCTCCAGATGTTTTAACTTCCTTTGGAGTTAGGTCACTTAAATATTCTTCCTCTTAGTTCTAGGATCAAAACCATCAGTTTGTGTGATCTCCAATTCTATACTGATGAAGATATCCAGCGTAATTGGATACAAATGAATTCATTTAGCTTCTAGTTAGGAATTTTTCCTTCCTGTCTGTAGAAACATTGAAAAACAAATCAATTATAAAGTTAGGCAATAATAATCGAGAATATAATTTATCAAAAAATTCTATCATTTTTGCCAGAATTTATTAATATGCAAAAGCAAGCCTAGCAAACCATAATTTCAATAATGTAAATGGACAGTAAATAAGACAGCATGATAAATTCCACACTACCCTTTAATGGGCAGTTTGAACCTTTTGTTTGTTTTGCTGGCTGTAGAAAAGAAATCCATCTCTAGCTAATGCACTTCCCCAGTAAATCTCCAGCCCATGAAAGAGTATAATTCTACACAGATAACTATCATACTAGATAGATACATTTTTTATAAATTTCAGTGACCAGTTCTGATTGAAAGGGTGTTTAATCATTACTTTGAGGACATTGAGAAATTGTAGTGAGTTGATGAAGGGCATAGTCTTTAAAGGTGAACTGCTTGAACCTATTGATCCTTTCTGTAGTTGCGGCTTTAACATCTGAAGAACTTGCTGAGGTCATCAGGGCCTGGTTTTGTTTCTAGGGACCAGACCACGCCAGGCCATGAGAGGGGTCCTGAACCCTCCAAGGTCACCAGTACAGTCTGACTCTGACCGTCTAAGCGTCGCTTGTGTGTCTCTCCTCTCTGGACCTTCACATAGCAGCCTGACGCTGGGGTCAACTTGCCCTTATTTTCTATGATATTCCCTTGGAGAAACTGTGACAAATCTATCGACTCTAATATTTTGTATTATTGAAGTCTTGTTGATTCTCTATGAATAATTTCCATTTGACTGTACTGTGTATAGTTAATACCTTCACCCTACTCCAGTACGCTTGCCTGGAAAATCCCATGGATGGAGGAGCCTGGTAGGCTGCAGTCCATGGGGCCGCTGAAGGTCGGACATGACTGAGCGACTTCACTTTCACTTTTCACTTTCATGCATTGGAGAAGGAAATGGCAACCCACTCCAATGTTCTTGCCTGAGAATCCCAGGGATGGGGGAGCCTGGTGGGCTGCCGTCTCTGGGGTCGCACAGAGTCGGACACAACTGAAGTGATTTAGCATAGCATAGCATAGTAATATGTTAATAAAACTATAAATGCCTAGTGTAATATAGAATAGCAATATTTTTTGTGAGCAATTTATATAGAAAAGTAAGTTGTTTTTTAAGTATTAGGCACATTTCTTTTAGGAACTTAAAATTCTATGAGTTTTTTAAACATTCAATATTTTTAATTATAAGAAACATTTGTTACTAGGGTCAATTATTTCAGGTAATATTCTAATTGGAATATAGATTTTATTACCTCATATACCTCTAGATTGCCATGTTCTGCTGGAGAAAAAATTGCACAATAAATGTCGTCTCTCTTGAGTGTTAAAAATAAAAATAATAAAGCTGAGCTGCTTGCATTCAAATCTCAGCTTCTCCACTTGCCAACTATGTAACCGTGTCTGGTGCTGTGTGCTCCGACTCTGTGTGACCCCATGGGCTGTAGCCCACCAGGCTCCTCTGTCCATGCATATTCTCCAGGCAGGAACACTGGAGTGGGTTGTCATGCCCTCCTCCAGGGGATCTTCCAAACCCAGGGACTGAACCCAGGTCTCCCACATTGCAGGCAGATTCTTTACCATCCGAGCCACCAGGGAAGTTCAACTGTGTCTTGGTTTCCTTTTATGTAGAATGGGGAATACATATACCTGTATCTATGATGCTATATCTACATGTATGATAAAGAGGTATTTCAGATTTGAAAGCTCACTTTACACCATTTGGATTTTATGAAAGACATACTTTAGTACCTGTTTTTGCTAAGTGAAAGAAATCAGAATTGGACTTTAGCTTTTACCAAAAAAAAGTCTCAAATCAAGAATACAGTTCTGTTTGTTTCGCAAGGAATCTTGATAGGGGCAGCTGACGTACCTCGGCATCACCAACCTTCCTTCCTAGGAACTACACTCAGTGTCTCAGCATCAAGCTGCTACAACTTTTGAACAGTGTCTGGAGCAGCTGCACTCTATCTTGATTGATTTTGTGTGTATGTCCGCAGAATGGGCCCTAAGATAATCACCTCTTAGCTTTACACTCCTTAGGCTTAGGAAAGGTTTCATAGGAACACTCTCCTTTTGGAGAGTGAAGGAAACCTGTAGATACAGGTTTATTCAGATAGATGATACAGATGTATTCATTTTGTGATACAAATATCCATGCATGTATTATACATACATGAATAGATATGTACATAAACACATATATCATGGACATAAGACCATCAATACTGCTAAAGACATATATCTATGATGTGTTGTATATACATGGACAGATATGTCCACATACACATATGTCATAGACATATAAGACCATCAACACTGCAAAAGATTTCAGTTACAGTTTGGGAAAGCATTAAAAGTATTCTCATCTTATTTGCATATTCATTCACTCATCCGTTCAGCACCTATTCCTTTAGTGTCTCTTCAATGCCTTCATGATAAAGTTCAAGCTCATTAGTATTGTCTACAAGTGCCTTCCTGAACTTATCTCTGCCTCTCTCTATAGCTATATTTTCTGCTACTCATTCACACATCTTCTATATTCCAATCACAAGTTTTACATGCACTATAATCTTGTCGCCTACTTGAAATTTGGTTTTTCTCTCCTTGCTACCAGGAATATTCTTTCCTGACCTACTTGGGGAAACTGGAACTCACTTATTCACAGTAATTTGTCTTGACCCACCTGACCTTTCAGATTGTTAGAGACCCCTCACCTCACATAAATCTATACCATCAGCTGTCCAATTGTATGATAATTGCTTATCTTCTGATCTCCACTGGGAACTCCCTAACACATCACCATCATAGTGGGTTTCTTACATGATGGCTGGCACATAGTAGCAGTTCATGAATGTGAGTGAGTAAATGGCAGAACGAATAAGTAAATCACCCCACAAACACTTGGGTCACATGCTGCAGGAATATTCAGGACTTTGTTAACCAAAATACTGTTATTTCTTCCTTTCTTCTAGAAGTTCTGGAACAGCAGCTTAAAGAGACTATGAAAGCTTTCCTAAATTGAGATTCAGTTTAGCAGCAAAACCACCTAAATTCCAACCAAATCTTGATCTTTAGGTGTATCTAAAGATCTACATGACAACAAAAACACCAAAACCAGTTGGAGATAACCAAGTATTTTTCTTAGACCTTTTGAGCACAACTTTTTGTCGTAAATAATGACACCTACACCTTTTGAAATCTCTTCAATTTACGCCAAGGGCAGTGTGTCTCAAGAAATTCACCTTTATTTCATCTACCTGCATGAAACTTGACAGTTCCAAGAAATAAAAAAATCCATGCATACTTTCCCTCACGCATTTCTTTAAAATGGGAGGTTCCTGAAAGCACCAAACACTGACAACAGGTGTAGCTATTGAGACTGTCTCTTCTGTCCATTCATTGTGAAAACAGTGGCTGATACAATCAGGGTGTGTGTGGTGCAACGTTAAGGGCTAAGGGCTCCCTGGTCACTGGGCTGGAGCCTCAGGTCCTACCAGCTCCAGCTTTGAAAACATCCCAAGGCTCTTTCTGTAAATAGAATACACCCAGCTTGCTTTCTTTGACAATTTTTCCAAAAATCTAACCTAAAAAAATTGGGATTCTTCAAATAAAGTGTCATTGAGCATCACCAGCTTCTCAAAGCCTGATTCTATCGCAAATTACAAATAAAGCCAAGCACAATGAAAGTGGTTGAGAAAGACGCTTTGTCATAAATCAATAAACACATGAATCTTAGAAAAAAAGTATAGCTTCATGCAGGAGATGGAAGATTTTAGGCATGCATTCATATATAATTTTATGTATAAGATATTTTATACGTATCTATTTAAAGCCAGATGACCAAATAGCATAAATAATGTATGGATTAAAATTCAATTTGACTTTAAACAATTATGTAATGCTCTGAAATCTTCTGAAGCTGTAGGGAAGTTAAATTTCCATTAGCAAGGCTATTCAACAATATTGCATTGTTCATTAATTGTTGCTTGAAGACTAGTATGAAGTAATGGAGTCTATGGCACTTACATAATATTTTATATTTGCAAAGTGCTTTGCAATTGTGTGCCAGTTAAATGTTAACTGGCTTTATATCCATTATGAATGAGAATGAAAAAATCCTATATGCAGAAGGACAGATTATTGGAACTTTAAAAATGAGACCAGAAACCTTTTTCATTAACTACATATGTCCTGTAAATTATTGACCTGTCTACATCTTCCATTTTATGAAGAGTATTTGAATTTGAAGGTTTAAAATACAACTAGTCATACCTCAATAATTTTCATTCAGATTTTGGAACAGAAACAGCACTAATTCCAACAGCCACATATTTCTCTCTAATCAATATCCATCCTAAATTGCCAATCTACCCTGGATTTTGGTGCATTTTGGCATGAATATTTCTTTTCTTCAACTATACTATAGAAAATCTTTAATAGTTAGAAGAAATACAACAAATTTCTCCTATTTTATTGATCTTTGTATTTTTTTATGTTTGACATAAAAGTCAAACATAGTCTTTTAGGCCCCTGCTTATTATTTAAATGTGCTCATCTTTCAATAGGACTAACCAATATTAAAAAAATATATATCTTCTACCTTCATATCATATCTTATAAAAAGTCTTTTCACAAATTGCATTATTTATTCTTATTAGAGATTTAGAGATAATGTTTCTTAAAATCTTATATTAGAATGATTTTTCTATTGGGTTTAATTTTGCTTTAAATGAAATTAGTAAAGTGAAATGAAAGTGAAAATGAAGGTCACTCAGTCGTGTCTGACTCATTGCAACCCCATGGGCTATAGAATCCATGGAATTCTCCAGGCCAGAATACTGGAGTGGGTAGCCATTCCCTTCTCCATGGTATCTTCCCAACCCAGGTATAGGACATGTTAAATTTACCAAGAGGAAGAAACACTTTAAGAACTGATATAAATCACATCTTGAAACTTCCTAACTCAAAGTAGTTATTTGTTGATAAATAGTTGTAAATAGAATCTATGCTGAGCCGCATACACCAATAAAAATTAATTTTAAAAAATCTATGCTGGTACGTGCTTTAAAAATAGTGATTATAAAATGCACATACAGTTTAATTATATAGTAATGTACCTGATTCTTTAATCAAACAAACCAGGACATTCACATCCCTCATCTGGGTCAGGAGGATTGAATAGGATGCACTGGGATAGCTCAAGGACCTGAAATGGGGGTAGGGGTGATGTGGCTGAGAAGGTGAAGGCAAAATAAGAGGAAGGTTGCTGTAGAACCACCCCAGTGAGACACCACACAGTGGAGACATAGCCGAGGAAAGGGCCAAAGCATTGCAGCAAAAGCAGGCAACAGAGGAAAGACGCGAGCTCAATCTGAGACATTTCAGAGTTGGCAAGAGGTGTCTGAGGGGGTGTATGGAAGACTAGAACTAGACTTTGAGGGAGTGGCGCGATGTCGCTGAGGCAGGGCATATGGATTTTGCAGCCATCTGGACAGTCATTTCTGTGGGGCTGATTTTAAACAGAGATTTGAGTTTGCAGACTCAAGGTGCAAATTCTGCTTCTTTCTTTCTGTGTGTTTTACTACGCTTAGGTAAAAATAACCTATCAACTACATTATATGATTATATTTCTAATGGAGAAAGATTGAAAGAAATGAAATCATCAAGTACAGCACAGCTGTTTTATTAATCCTTAACGGTCATCACCTGTTATATATGTAACTTAAGCTTTTCCACATAAAATGTCTCAAATACAATTATTTTGGGGTGTCAAACCCCTCTCTCTGGGGCAGGGGGCAGGGGAAGGAATTTAGGGTTGAGGTTCGCCTCAGCGTCCAGAGTATCCTGGCTCTGGAAGAGTGAGTTTTAAAAGTTCTCTTTTCTCATTAAGCCCTATCTATAAGACTTCATCTGGTACCTCAGACGATAAAGAATCTGCCTGCCATGAAGGCGCCCAGATTCGATCCCTGGGTCAGGACGATTCCCTAGAGATGGGAATGTGAACCCACTCCGATATTCTTGCCTGGAAAATTCCATGGAAGAGGAGCCTGGTGGGCTACAGTTCATGGAATCACAAAGAACTGGACACAACTGAACAACTAACACCTTCACTTTCCCAAAAAATTAGGTCTTTTCAGATTGTGTGCCTGCTCAGCTGTACCCATGGGCTGTATAGCCCACCAGGCTACTCTGTCCATGGAATTTTCAAGGCAAGAATACTGGGTTGGGTTGACATTTCCTCTTCCAGGGGATCATCCCCACCCAGGAATCAAACCCACATCTCTTGTATCTCCTGCATTTGCCAACTGCACCAGCTGAAAAGCCCTGAGATCATTTTAACTACCCATCTAAACCCACTTAAGGAAAAGCGTTGTTTTGTTTTATTAGTATTCTCTCTCTCTGCTCCAAGGGTTCTGTTGGCCTCACTTCCTAGAGCTTCTTACATTTTTTAGACTTGGGGTAAAGAAGAAATACAAAAATAAAAAGTTAAAACTCAAAACATGATCTACGTTTTTGTGACCGTAAGACCATAGAACTCTTCCTAATTGGACAAAATCGTTGTTTCTTTTGAACTTCTACTTTTTAACCTTTGCAGCCATATCTAGGTACTCCTGATGGTTCAGTGGTAAAGAATCTTCCTGCCTGCCAATGCAGGAGACCTGGGTTCATTTCTCTGATCCAGAAGATCCCCTAGAGAAGGGAATAGCTACCTCCTCCAGTATTCTTGCTTGAGAAATCCCACAGACAGAGGAGCCTGGTGGGCTACAGCCCATGGGGTCACAAACAGTCTGACACATCTTAGTGACTAAACACCACACCGGTCATATCTAACTATTGCTCATTTGCACTGGATAATACATCCTTAGCCAACTATGACACAAAATTGATTTCAGGTATAAAATAGCTTTCTGAATATTAATATTTATCAATTTTCCTAAAGTATTTTACATATTTAAATTACATTTAAACAGAGCCTTATATTTTAAATATAAAACTCAAGAGAAAAAGAAGTTTAACACAGGTAATAAATAAATGCTGAATGTCCATTGGCAGCATTTATATTTTCTAAGTAAAATACTTAGAAATGAGAGTTTCAAAGTAAATAACTCGATTCTTTTCTGTTAGCAGAGAAGTGAAAAAGTTTTCGACTTAATTTGTAGGGTTGAACTCTAGAGAAACGCCAGTCTTAGGTGAAAAATCTGAGAAAACAAAAATAGTTACTGATACATTTGGGACAGCTTGACAAATAAGAAATGAAAAAATTCACATAAAATTAAATGATTACTTAAAGTTAGATAAAATTTTATTTAAACATTAAAGAGATCCATAGAGGCTATAGTAACAGCCTCTATGGTAAACAGCCATATATAGTAAACAGCCAAATATACATGCATTTTTCACTATAAAATAACTAGTCTCTCTTTGAATGTATTCAGAAAGAAAGTTTATTGGCAGATTTACTAGCAGAGTTGTGATATATTTGTCTCGCCACTTGGAAGTTGTTGCTTCCAACCTACAAAGTAATGTTTATTTTTCTAGGATGTGGGAAGTTTCAATATCTGTCTTATAGTTTGTATTTCTAGGTGTGTTCTGTGTTCCACATATGATCTGTGGAGTCAGGATGAAAATGTAACACTTGATGTGTGAGCAAGAACTTTTGTATTTCATGTAAGTTATTTATGTAGCTCACTGAGCCTAAAACAGATACGATACATTGCCAATTGAAATCTTTACATAAGAAAGAAAACATGTGCAGTGTGTAAGATAGTGCTTGAAAGCTGTTACATCTGACACATTTCCACGGCTTCATCAATCAATTGTGGATTCCTTGGTACAAGAGCTCTTTTACACTTTCTCAATGAGTACACAGCAATACATAAGGCTTAATATCTTTTTTCTTCTCATAGTTCTCTCATTAAACCAGTTTATTTGAAAACATTTTTTTCCACAGTGAATATGTGAGAGCAGCAACACAGTAATGTTTTCCTCTTTATCCCAAGAATCTACTTAATATCCCAAGCATTCATATGCAAACATTTGTGAGCCAAAGCAAGTGGCTGATTTAACAGGGGTATTTACCAAAGTTCTACTGGAGGACAAAAAGCCTGGAGGCTGAACCGAACAACCTCTGCCACCGAGTAGAAGTGTCCCCCGTGGTTGGTGAAGGGCCCTCACCTGGGACAGTTCTCCAGTAAGCCATTTTCCCACTCCATCCAGCATTTAACCCAAATCATTAACTTCAGGGTAAATCCACTGGTGCTGGAGCAGAGGCCAGGGTTGGGGTGAACAGAAAGCCTTGAACAGAAAGGCACGTGGCAACTGTTTCATCAGTGGAAAGCGGCCTCTAAATAGCCAGAAGTACCAAGGCCAATCATTTCATTTGGCCATGTTTTCCTTGGCCACTACTATTAATTACAATCCTTTCCTCTGTTCTCTGCTGTTAGATTCCAGTGGGATGGGCTGGATGGAACACAGATAGGGTTGCCAGACTTAGTAAGTAAAAGTGCAGGGTACTCAGTTAAATTTGAATCTCAAATATAAAATGTATGTATTTTTTCCATGAATTTAAGAAACAAAAATAGACTATTTATTATTTGTTGTGTATCTGAAATACAAATTTAATTGGCCATTCTGTATCTGATGAGGCAACCTTAGATCTGGGGAGAAATCATGGAAAGAAACAAACATATGGAAAAGAAGGGAAGAGGGGATACAGGAGAGCCCAGGTCATATTAGAAGAGCCTCTCATTAATCCTAATCCTCTGGGGTCCTCTCTCTGTCTCTTCTAGAGGCCCGTGCTGAGTTTTCCTTGTGAGTTATTTTCTACTCTCAGAAATTTGAAAGCCTGCTTTGCAAGAAGAGCCACAAATATATTTTACTACATTTATTTTCCTGGTTACTTCTTTGTGAGCCTCTGCCTTGTTAAAACCTCCTTCTGAAGACCACATATTTGAATTCTTCATTTGACTCTTCAGTTCAGTTCAGTTCAGTGGCTCAGTCGTGTCCGACTCTTTGCGACCCCGTGAATCGCAGCACACCAGGCCTCCCTGTCCATCACCACCTCCCGGAGTTCACTCAGACTCACGTCCATCGAGTCTGTGATGCATCCAGCCATCTCATCCTCGGTCGTCCCCTTCTCCTCCTGCCCCCAATCCCTCCCAGCATCAGAGTCTTTTCCAATGAGTCAACTCTTCGCATGAGGTGGCCAAAGTACTGGAGCTTCAGCCTTAGTATCATTCCTTCCAAAGAAATCCCAGGGTTGATCTCCTTCAGAATGGACTGGTTGGATCTCCTTGCAGTCCAAGGGACTCTCAAGAGTCTTCTCCAACACCACAGTTCAAAAGCATCAATTCTTTGGCGCTCAGCCTTCTTCACAGTCCAACTCTCACATCCATACATAATCACATGGAAAACCATAGCCTTGACTAGATGGACCTCGGAAGCATGCAATTTGTCTCCTAAAAACCTAGAAATAATTGGAGCCAATGAGAATGGAAGCCTCCAAAGCACCTTGGGATCCATGATTTCACATTTCCAAATGCTTTTATGAAAAATCTCAAGGAAATTTTACCTCTCCTCCTGAACCAACACCTCAATTCAACTTCTCACCTAAAACTTGCTTATCACTATCATGGACAATAAACATGCTTGGGATGACTTACTCAAGGCAGATGTTATGTATGAGCCAGGACCTTGTGATTCTCTGACATTCTAAAATTGGTGGAGGGCGGCCAAACTATAAAACTGGAAACCTTCAGTCATAGTGGCTGATAAGATGATGGTGCTAAAAAGAAGAAAACGTTGTCCCCCATTTCAGTTCTACAGGGATCAAGCCATGAGCCACTGCAGTGGATCCTAAGAGGAATTTAGGATAGAGAAAATTATGAAACATTCTGTGTTTTTCATATTCTGGTCCCTAGATCATTAAGCTGCATAGCTAAGGGAAATTTTCAATGACTCTGAGTTCTGACATCTTTCCCTACATAGAAAAGCACCCAAATCATTAACTTAAAATAGCTATTCTTTGTGATTAGCTGTAATCTTTGGATGTTCAACTACATGTTTTTTCCTTAGCAAAAAAAAAAAAAAAACTATATATATATATATATATATATATAAAAATCCTGTTCTCCCTTCTTCAATGCAGTTTCTCAGAGCTGTCTGAAGGCTGTTCCCATCTACAGTCCTCAATAAGGTCCCTGGATAAAATTTCACTTACGCTTTGTATGTGTGCATTTTCCTTTCAGCCAGTAGGGCACTCAGGAACTTTAGTCCAACCCCTAATCCGAGTTTGACTTGGACTGTGTTCTCCATGTGTCTGTCTTACTGTCTATCGTTACTATGTGACGCAGCGTAATACCCAGGGGTATCCGAGGTGGAAGCCATGGTCATTTGGATCTGAACCTTCCAGAGGGTTGACCCTCTGGAAGCTAGAGGGTTAAGGAGAAGCACTTCACCATTCCTTCAATGAACTCATGCCTTGGCTCTCCCCCATGCATAGAGAATGAAGCTCACACAGAGAATGAGCCATGATGCTGTGATCTCATCCTGTAGAGGGACATTACTTTGCTGGCTCCCACACTTGAAGCAATTTGAATTTCTCAGCAGCCATACATCACCCATTTTGACAGAATTTGCAGGTTTATTCTTTATTCCAAGCCTAATGGATGAAATGAAACTTGGTGAGCTCCCAGATTGGACAACCTTCAGGATGCTGAGACAGACCAAATGAAAGTCCTTGTTTGTGTTCTCCAAAACACAGCATTCCCAGAACCTGTGGTGGGATCCTATTGTTTCAGTGAAAACCCAAGAAAGTTGTAAACCAGCAAGTGGTCTCTATAATGACAAAAGTTCTGAGATTCCAGGAACTTTGGTTCAGCCTTCTTGTTCCTCTGGTCAAAGAAGATGGAATTTAAAGGACAAACAATACCTGACCCTCACTATCTAGCAAAATGACTTGCACATGCAAAGTAGATTCTCAATACAACTGGCTCATCCCTGACTATCTCCAAGAGAAAAGATGCATTATAAAGTCAGTTCAAATTGTTAGAGTTAGGTTTCTTTGTTTTGGGATTTGTTTTCTACTTGTTTAATTTAAAAATCATCTCAATTTTCTTTGATTAAGATTGTATTTAGGATTGATAGCCCTAATCTAGTCCTGTTGTACTTGTTTCTTTAGAATAACATCAAATAACAATTTTTAATGAATGGATCTTCAGTTGCATCTATTAAGTGTACCATTTCAGGTTCATTTTTTCCTAAACCTGCCTGAAATATATGGATTTCTTATGTAAAGTTGTAAGCATATTCTATTTCTTCGGAGAAGGCGATGGCAGGATTTCTTATGTAAAGTTGTAAGCATGTTCTACTTCTTAGCAGGCCACAAATAGGGTGAAAACATCTCACATATGTTTTATACATTATAATTCTGACATTGCTTCTGATAATGATTGATGTGTGAAAATAGATAAAAGATCTTTGACCTAGATAAAACAACTTTTTAAAGGCTGAGTTAGATTTTTAGATCAGAGTCTATCTTTTGCTTCCTCAAATAAAAATCATGTTAAATAAGAAGTCTCATAACCATCTGAATGGGGTGAAGACATTGTTTCTCTTAACTGAACTTTGCTTTCTTTACTTATTAGTTAATCTCAGCAAGGATGGAGGGCAGGACGGCATGGAATTGATGTGTATTGATGTATTATGAAGCATTACAGCTGAGCTCTATGGCCCCTGGGTTGAGGTCAAGTGAAGGTGGAAGAGATGACTTCATTCAGGTTCCTGCCAGGAGCTAGATATCCGATGTCGACTGCTGACAACAAGCCAAGTGAATTCACTAACATTTGGACACTGTACAATAAGTTTGGTGCCTCATGTGGCTGCCTAATTGCTCTATACACTCCAGATTAAACTACTTATGAAAGCTAAGGAGTTGTCAGGAGGATTCAAATTTTACTACAAAGGAAAAGAAGTGCTTAGTTTTATTCACAGACAGCCTTGTTGACCTGACTCAGGTGTATGTCTGAATACTAACAAATATAATGGACCCATGCATGCATGCACTTTATGTGAAGATAAACTTTAGAGCTAAAGTTCTTTTAGATAAAATGATCAGTTCTGTCCACATAATTTGCTTATTTGCATGTTGCCCACCCCCTCCCATATTTGAATAAAGGTCCCTAAGCACACTCCAGTGTTCTTGCCTGGAGAATCCCAGGGACGGCGGAGCCTGGTGGGCTGCCATCTGTGGGGTCGCACAGAGCCGGACACGACTGAAGCGATTTAGCAGCAGCAGCAGCAAGCACAGGAATGCCTGTTTTGTTTACAGCTGTATGTATTCCCTATATGTAGAAGAGTCCAAGGCTCATAAGGGGAACTTAATAAATATTTACTGAATGAATTATAAATGATGGAAATAAGAAACATTAAACTCAGGTTCCTGGGTACCACTAGGTAGAGAAAGGTTAAAAATAAACTGTGAAGGGTTACAGAATGGTATCACCTGTAGGTGGAATATCACTTTCTGAAAAGACCTGATATAAATATGCCAAAATGCTCAACTCTAAAAGCAAACAACAATTAAAAAAAAAAAAACAGAAAACAGCCTTCAACCACAGTTAAACAGTTGTGGGATATGATATAATAAATATTTTTCACAACTTGTTAGAGTACACACCATGCAATTAAATATTATAAATGACTTAGATTCACAAAGAGAAAAATATAAAATTGTTTTCCTTCTTGTTTTGTCTTTTAGGTTAGTTCTTTTAAAGCTGACTCTGCTGTTTTATCAATTAAGTCTATGTCTCATTTAAATCAGAAATGGTCCTAAGAACCACTTATTGTTACTGTTGCTTAATTCATATCGCATTGAAAGCTATAAATGACAGTTTCAGATTATACAATGCACATAGGCAAAGGTTTAATATATAATGATATATTTGACTAATTTATGCAAGCCCATCCTGATTTTAGAGAGAGTCCAAATTATTTAGACAAAAATGCTTTATTGATTAAATTGATCAAACAATTCTAACTCTTTATTTTATTTAGCTTCTTTTTATAGACTACATCCTTTGCAGACTATAGAAAGTGTCCTGACACATATTATATTCTAGATCTTATTCACTGACAAAAATATATTTTCTCTCTCTTGTACTATAAATTAAAAATTCAAAAGTTGAACTTCCATTATTTTTCTGAATACATAAATGGCAATGCCAAGCAAATGATAAACAGACAAAATATCAACCTTAATCTCACATGTTGACACTGACACCTCTAGAGCTAAATTATTTCATTGGCAACTATCTGGCAGATAGAGATTTTGTTGTTGTTCTCTATCCTAGACTCAACACGCTTCAAGCTACCACTGAATCCATGGCCTCTACAGGAAGTACTATAACAGAGCAATGAATACCCAAAGCATTTTTTAGTTTTTAGTTTATAATGGAGTATAGTTCAGATGGTAAAGAATCTGCCTTCAAGGCAGGAGACACAGGTTTGATCCCTGGGTCAGAAATATCCCCTGGAGAAGGGAATGGCAACCCACTCCCATAGGAGACTTGCGGGCTACAGTCTATGGGGTCACAAAGAGTTGGACATAACTGAGCATACGTACACACAAGCACACATAGTTGATTTATAATTTTGTGTTAGTTGCAAGTCTGCAGAAAGTATTTAGTTATACATAAACATTCTTTTTCAGATTCTTTTCCCAAAGAAGTTACTACAGAGTACTGAAGAGTGTTCTTGAAGAGAGCACTGTTGAAGAATGTAAGAATCGAGGACATTTTATAACCCATTTCTAAAATCTTTTCCCTAAACTTCCCTTACACCATAAACAAGGGTCTGTTGGTCTCCTCTCCATTCACTTATTTATCCACTTATTACAGATAGTTATGTGGACATTGTCCTTGGACAGAAACATTCTTCTCTCTACATAAAGTCATAAGGCAAGTCTAAATATAACTCTTTGGTGCTCTGAGGGTTCTGTTTTCCTCCAGTGGAATGATAAGTGAGGAGAAAGAGGTGTCCCAAAAATCATACAGAAAAAGAGTATGAAGATTCTTAGAAGGCTGTCCAACTCAGATATTATTGGAAATACCTAGGGAATTTATAAAAGAAAAAAAAATCCTTTCTAAGGCTTTTCTCTAATGTTTTTGGATCAAATTATTCTTCCCCAAACAGGCTTGGTGTACTTTCTCATTCCATGCTTTGTCCTAAAGTGTCCTCTTTTTAGACTGCCTTTGTATCCTCTGCCTGATGGAATGAGGTCCCTCATTGTCCAAGGCTCAGTGCAAAAGGGACCAAACTCTCTCTCCAAAGCTTTCTCTAATCCTTCTGATTAGAGTCATTTCTCCCTCCTGTGAGTTTTCTTGGTATCTTTATTTGGAGATCTAATGACCTTCGATCAATGCAAAGAAATAGAGGAAAAGAACAGAGTGGAAAAGACTAGAGATCTCTGCAAGAAAATTAGAGATACGAAGGGAATATTTCATGCAGAGATGAGCTCGATAAAGGACAGAAATGATATGGACCTAACAGAGGCAGAAGATATTAAGAAGAGATGGCAAGAATACACAGAAGAACTGTATAAAAAAGGTCTTCACGACCTGGATAATCACGATGGTGAGATCACTCACCTAGAGCCAGACATCCTGGAATGTGAAGTCAAGTGGGCCTTAGAAAGCATCGCTACAAACAAAGCTAGTGGAGGTGATGGAATTCCAGTTGAGCTATTTCAAATCCTGAAAGATGATGGTGTGAAACTGCTGCACTCAATAAGCCAGCAAATTCGGAAAACTCAGCAGTGGCCACAGGACTGGAAAAGGTCAGTTTTCATTCCAATCCCAAAGAAAGGCAATGCCAAAGAATGCTCAGACTACTGCACGGTTGCACTCATCTCACACGCTAGTAAAGTAATGCTCAAAATTCTCCAAGCCAGGCTTCAGCAATACGTAAACCGTAAACTTCCTGATGTTCAAGCTGGTTTTAGAAAAGACAGAGGAACCAGAGACCAAATTGCCAACATCCAATGGATCATGGAAAAGCAAGAGAGTTCCAGAAAAACATCTATTTCTGGACTCTGCCAAAGCCTTTGACTGTGTGGATCACAATAAACTGTGGAAATTTCTGAAAGAGATGGGAATACCAGGCCACCTGACCTGCCTCTTGAGAATCTGTATGCAGGTCAGGAAGCAACAGTTAGAACTGGACATGGAACAACAGACTGGTTCCAACTAGGAAAAGGAGTACGTCAAGGCTGTATATTGTCACCCTGCTTATTTAACTTCTATGCAGAGTACATCATGAGGAACACTGGACTGGAAGAAACACAAGCTGGAATCAAGATTGCCAGGAGAAATATCAATAAACTCAGATATGCAGATGACACCACCCTTATCCAGAAAGTGAAGAGGAACTGAAAAGCCTCTTGATGAAAGTAAAAGAGGAGAGTGAAAGTTGGCTTAAAGATCAACATTCAGAAAATGAAGATCATGGCATCTGGTCCCATCACTTCATGGGAAATAGATGGGGAAACAGTGTCAGATTTTATTTTTTTGGGCTCCAAAATCACTGCAGATGGTGACTGCAGCCATGAAATTAAAAGACGCTTACTCCTTGGAAGAAAAGTTATGACCAACCTAGATAGCATATTCAAAAGCAGAGACATTACTTTGCCGACTAAGGTCTGTCTAGTCAAGGCTATGGTTTTTCCTGTGGTCCTGTATGGATGTGAGAGTTGGACTGTGAAGAAGGCTGAGCGCAGAAGAATTGATGCTTTTGAACTGTGGTATTGGAGAAGACTCTTGAGAGTCCCTTGGACTGCAAGGAGATCCAACCAGTCCATTCTGAGGGAGATCAACCCTGGGATTTCTTTGGAAGGAATGATGCTAAAGCTGAAGCTCTAGTACTTTGGCCACCTCATGTGAAGAGTTAACTCATTGGAAAAGACTCTGATGCTGGGAGGGATTGGGGGCAGGAGTAGAAGGGAACGATAGAGGATCAGATGGCTGGATGGCATCACTGACTTGATGACATGAGTCTAAGCGAACTCTGGGAGGTGGTGATGGACAGGGAGGCCTGGTGTGCTGTGATTCATGGGGTCGCGAAGAGTCGGACACGACTGAGCGACTGAACTGAACTGAATGACCTTTAAACATTTCCAACATATTTAACAGCTTTCTATGTACTTTAGGCAATAAACATTTGGAACATTGTGCGTATTATCTACTTTGTATCCTCCATCTTAGCCAGATGAATGTTTTGTATGCAATAGGGTGTCAGTACATGCATGGTGAATACAAACTGAGTAGTATCACTCTCTACTCTTCAAGGAAGGAAGAGCTAAAAACTTACAGTTTAGCAGAGTATCTTTTTTCATATCTAGCCAGTCTGTCTCCTTTATAGAGTAAAAGTCGGGAGATTCAGCCTATCTATAACTGAAAAAAAAAAGAAATTGAGAAAAAGAAAAACAACCTGATAATGGCAGCTATAAACCAGCTGTTATACCTTTTAAGCTCCAGGAATTCAAGATAATCTGACTTCCCAGGAATCTCAGAGCTGTTGAATATGTGATTCCACAATATAGTTCTGAACATCAGCATTGAGGCTGGTTAGTTAACTGATCATTCAGACTTTACTTCTCTTCATATTTTGTTTGGCTCTTAGCTAAGAAATAGCAACAAAAAAGCTGAAACTAAAGCTCTGGCCAAAGAAAATAAAGGAAAGGGCAGTTTAAAGATAAGATTATCACTTGAAAATATTTGTATCTTTCAATTGTAAAGCCATATGACAAATATCCCGATCAGATCTTTCCCTTAAGTAGTCTGAATTTACCTAAAATTCTTATGGTCACCTTTATCTGAACCTGGTATAATTTTGCTGTCTAATATACCTCACTAGCCATTACCTGGGCTTCCCCAGGTGAGCAAGTGGTAGATAACTCGTCTGCCAGTATAGGAGGCATAAGAGATGCTGGTGTGATCCCTAGATTGGGAAGATCCCCTGCAGGAGGGCATGGCAACCCACTCCAGCTTGCCTGGAGAATCCCGTGGACAGAGGAGCCTGGCACGCTATGGTCCACAGGGTCGCACAGAGTCCGACATGACTGAAGTGACTTAGCACGCACTGCAGGCAGCCTTGGAGAAGGCAATGGCACCCCACTCCAGTACTCTGGCCTGGAAAATCCCATGGATGGAGGGGCCTGGAAGGCTGCAGTCCATGGGGTCTCTGAGGGTCAGACATGACTGACCGACTTCACTTTCACTTTTCACTTTCATGCATTGGAGAAGGAAATGGCAACCCACTCCAGTGTTCTTGCCTGGAGAATCCCAGGGACGGGGGAGCCTGGTGGGCTGCCGTCTGTGGGGTCGCACAGAGTCGGACACGACTGAAGCGACTTAGCAGCAGCAGGCAGCCATTACATATTACGCCAGATAATGTGTTTTAAGAGACAGTTCTTTCTTTCTTATCCAGGTCACAATGAGTTAATGTTAAAGCTCAGCTTTGGAATCCAGGTTTTCTGCTTCCTAAGTTAGAGTTTTGTGTAAGTGAAAACGTTAGCCACTCGTCATGTCTGACTCTTTATGATCCCATGAACTGTAGCCCACCAGGCTCCTTTGTCCATGGAGTTTTCCAGGCAATGATACTGGAGTAGGTTGCCATGCCATAAGTTTTTAAAATCCAGGTACCATTAAATATCAAGCTTCCTTTGTAAAACCTGATTCCATTAACAAATAATTCAACCCAAATGGAATTTTTCCAGGAAACATCTATCAGCCAAAGCAAGAGATGGAATAATAAGACAAATGTAATAAAATTTAAAATAAAGCTAAGGAAAATAGTTTGGCAATTCATCAAAAGGTTAAAAATAGAGTTACCGTATGACAATTCTGTTTTTTTTTTACAGTTCATATTTTATTTATTTGTTTTTTGCTCTTTATTTTATTTATTTATTTATTTATTTTACTTTACAATACTCTATTGGTTTTGCTATACATTGGCATGAATCTGCCACGGGTGTACATGAGTTCCCAGTCCTGAACCCCGCTCCCACCACCTTCCCCATATCATCTCTCTGGGTCATCCCAGTGCACCAGCCCCAAGCATCCTGTATCCTGTATCAAACCTAGACTGGCGATTTGTTTCTTACATGATAGAATACATGTTTGAATGCCATTCTCCCAAATCATCCCACCCTCTCCCTCTCCCACAGAATCCAAAAGTCTGCTCTCTATGTCTGTGTCCCTTTTGCTGTCTCGCATACAGGGTTTTCATTACCATCTTTCTAAATTCCATAGATATGTGTTAGTTAATCACTTCATGGGAAATAGATGGGGAAACAGTAGAAACAGTGTCAGATTTTATTTTTTTGGGCTCCAAAATCACTGCAGATGGTGACTGCAGCCATGAAATTAAAAGATGCTTACTCCTTGGAAGAAAAGTTATGACCAACCTAGATAGTATATTCAAAAGCAGAGACATTACTTTGCCGACTAAGGTCCATCTAGTCAAGGCTATGGTTTTTCCTGTGGTTATGTATGGATGTGAGAGTTGGACTGTGAAGAAGGCTGAGCGCCAAAGAATTGATGGTTTTGAAGTGTGGTGTTGGAGAAGACTCTTGAGAGTCCTTTGGACTGCAAGGAGATCCAACCAGTCCATTCTGAAGGAGATCAACCCTGGGGTTTCTTTGGAAGGAATGATGCTAAAGCTGAAGCTCCAGTACTTTGGCTACCTCATGCGAAGAGTTGACTCATTGGAAAAGACCCTGATGCTGGGAGGGATTGGGGGCAGGAGGAGAAGGGGACGACCGAGGATGAGATGGCTGGATGGCATCATGGACTCAATGGACGTGAGTCTGAGTGAACTCAGGGAGGTGGTGATGGACAGGGATGCCTGGCGTGCTGCGATTCATGGGGTCGCAAAGAGTCGGACACGACTGAGAGACTGAACTGAACTGAACTGAACTAATGTTAGTTAAGTGTTTCTCAGTCTTGTCTGACTTTTTGCTACCCCATGAACTGTAGCCTGTCAGGCCCCTCTTTCCATGGAATTCTCCAGGCAAGACTACTGGAGTGAGTAGCCATTCCCTTCTCCAGGGGATCTCCCCGACCCAGCGATTGCAGGTGGATTCTTTGCCATCTAAACCACCAGGGATACTCCCAATATATTTGAAAGAGCAGAAAACATATTTTCACACAAAAATTTGCACACAAATGTTCATTGCAGCATTATTTAAATAGGAAAAAATTGGGAATAGCTCAATGTTCACCAGCTGATAGACACATAAAGTACAGTATATCCATACAATTGGATACTGTTCAGCTATAAAAAGGAATGACGTATTGATACCTGTCCCAGCATGGATAAATCTCGGAAACTTTCTATCAAGAAATAAGTCACTCACTGAAGATCAATGTTGTATGGTTACAATTACATGATGTATCCAGAATTCTACAAATTTAGAAAGCAGTTAGTGCCTGCATGTGGCTGGTGGGGGTGGCATAAACAAGTTCCAGGGAAATGTGAAATGACTGCTAATAGGGATGCATTTCTTTGGGGAGTGTCAAAAATGTTCAAAAATTGATTGTGGTGAAGGTTGTCCAGCTCCATGAGTACATTAAAAGCTCTTAAATCACACCCTTTAAATAGGTGAATTGTATGGTATATAAATTCTTTATCAATAAAGTTATTTTATATATATATATATAAAACTATATATTATATACCTATAAAAGATAAGCCTTAGGGGCTTAAAACCTAACTGATTCATTTATTGTTACTATTCTTTCATTCATGTCTATTATATTCACTTCCCTAGACTAGCCTTTCCCAACATTGCTACTGCTCTAGACTGATGATATCTTCATAGCACTCCTTAATTTTCCTTCAGGGCACAATTCACATTTGTAATCATCCTGCAGTCTTTGTTTTCTAGTTTATTTATATTTAATTAGAGGATAATTGCCTTACAGTATTGCATTAGTTTCTGCATAAACGAACTGGAATCAGCCATAGGTGTACATACGTCCCCTCACTCTTGAACCTCCCTCCCGCCTCCCACCTCAACCCACTCTAGTTGGTCACAGAGCATCGAGGCTGAGCTCCCTGATTCCTACAGCACATTCCCACTGGCTGTCTATTTTGCATATGGTAACGTATATGTTTCCATGCTCCCCTTTGCTTTCCTCCCACCCTTTCCTTTTTCCACTGTGTCCACAAGACCCTTCTCTATGTCTGTGTCTCCATTGCTGCCTGGCAAATAGCTTTATCAGTAACATCTTTCTAGATTCCATATATATGTGTTCATATGCAGTATTTATTTTTCTCTTTCTGACTTACTTCACTCTGTATAATAGACTCTAGGCTCAACCACCTCATTAGAACTGACTCAAATGTGTTCTTTTTATGGCTGAGTAATATTCCATTGTATATACATACTACAGCTTCTTCATCCATGCATCTGTCAATGGCCAGCTAGGTTACTTCCATGTCCTAGTTATTATAAATTGTGCTGTAACGAACACTGGGGTACATGATTATTTTCAATTATGGTTTATTCAAGTTATATGCCCCATATGCTCAACATTGATCATTATTCAGTTCAGTTCAGTTCAGTCACTCAGTCGTGTTCGACTCTTTGCGACCCCATGAATCGCAGCACGCCAGGCCTCCCTGTCCATCACCACCTCCCGGAGTTCACTCAGATTCACGTCCATTGAGTCCATGATGCCATCCAGCCACCTCATCCTCGGTCATCCCCTTCTCCTCCTGCCCCCAATCCCTCCCAGCATCAGGGTCTTTTCCAATGAGTCAGCTCTTCGCATGAGGTGGCCAAAGTACTGGAGCTTCAGTTTTAGCATCATTACTTCCAAAGAAATCCCAGGGCTGATCTCCTTCAGAATGGACTGGTTGGATCTCCTTGCAGTCCAAAGGACTCTCAAGAGTCTTCTCCAACACCACAGTTCAAAAGCATCAATTCTTTGGTGCTCAGCCTTCTTCACAGTCCAACTCTACATCCATACATGACCACAGGAAAAACCATAGCCTTGACTAGACGGTCCTTAGTTGCCATAGCCTTAGAGAAATGCAGATCAAAGCTACAATGAAATATTACCTCATAGCAGTCAGAATGGCCACTGTCAAAGATCCTACAAATAAATGCTGGAGAGATTGTCTAGAAAAGGGAATTCTCTTATACTGTTGGTAGGCATGTAAATTGATATAGCTACTATGGAGAATAGTATGGAGATTCCTTGAAAAACTAGGAATAAAACTACCATGTGTTTGCCTAGTCGTTCAGTCATGTGTGACTCCTTGTGACCCCATGGTCTGTAAGCCCCCCAGGCTCCTCTGTCCATGGAATTCTCCAGGCAAGAATACTGGAGTGGATAGCCATTCCTTTTTCCAGGGATTTTTCCCAACCCAGGGATCAAACCTGGATCTCCTACACTGCAGGTGGATTCTTTGCCATCTGAGACATCAGAGAAGCCAAAAACTACATTGTGACCCAACAATCATGCAGTCTTTATGACTAAGGCATGATGCCTTTTTGGGTTATAGATGGTTTTCAGGAGGACCATGATGTTCCTGATGTTATATGCAAAGTTTTTGTGTCCATATACATTTTCTGGGAGACTATCTATAGCTGTTATCATAATATTTTAGTGCAGTCCATGAGTCTCTGAATGACCATTATTAACCTTTGATCATAAAGCCCCCCAAATGCTAGTGAAATTTAAACACTAGCAGGGCCTGTTTACTTTTTCACTGTCCCCATCTAACCCAACATCAACTCTTGTTGATAATAATCCTTAAATATTAACTGAATGTGCCCTCATGTCTCTAATTCCATTTCTATTGCTTTGGATATTGCATTTGTAATATACTACCTGTACCAATATAGTAGCAGACAAACTACTCTTCCCACCACCAGCAGAGAGGTGCTTACTATCTTCCTCAGCAAATTCGTCATTTGCAGATGTTCTGCAAATAACCCTGGGTTGACTATCATATGTATATCTGCAATTATTAGTTTACTTTCTTCCTTTTCAGTTAGTACAGACAAAAGAAATAATCAGATTCCTATAAACAAAGACCATGGTTAATCTCTATACCCATGTCTGGAATATTTTGGATGTTAAATAGTTTTTGTTTAATTGAATAAAACTAACCCTAAAATATCAAATATGTGCTTTGCATAAGGGAGATATTTAATAATGTAGAACAAACATGTAACATATTTCTGTATGCTATGTATTCCTGTGTATTATATGTGTTCATTATTTAGGCTTTCTTCAAAGCTCTCCTGGTTGGGGGGAAGGCAAAAGCCTTGAAAACAGCAGGGGTTTGCTTCTACATATGTTGCTTTAAGAAACTGTTGTGTCTTAAAACCAAAGCCAATTCTCTTAGCACAGAACAACCCCAACATACACACAGTGTAGAGTGGATGAAATTTAATGTAGTGCTGGAAAAAGCTACCCTGAAATTGCCATTTGTTCCATGGAGATTTCTAAATTAATATTTTATGTAAATTTATAGTATCTTGAATGTTAAAGGTAGTTTTAACAAGAATTTTCCCACTATGTAGAATTAGCTCATTGAGTTTATTCCATTTTGCTTTTTCTTTAAAATCTTTAACATATATTTAGTTATGACCTGATAAAGACCTTGTGCAACAGAACCATGGACACTCAGTAGCTGCTCTACTGTGGTTCCACAAGCAGCATGAAGGGCTTATTTTGTTTTTGCTTCAGGTTTCACATTGACTAATTTCCAGAGGTGTTTAGTTCCGATAGTTAGATTTACTGTGTATACTTTGGTACACAGTACATTTTCAAACCAGGAGGTAAATGCTTAGATTTGAAAAAGTCCAACATATTATTTTAACTGAATATAGGAATAAAAAGACATTTTATATTTTTAAAAAGCAAACCAGTGTGAGATGATCAGTGTCTGGTCACTTTGCATTATATAAATATTACACACAATAAACTGTGGTGCAGCTCCAAGTTCCCAAAATGAATCCCAAGCCATCCATCATCCCTGGAAGTGTGTTCGCGTATTTTCCAGATGGAACTTTCCTTCCTGACACCTGGTACTTTCCATCCAACCATTAGTGGAAGGAGCTGGTGACCACTGGGAACTGAACATCTTCAAAACAAAATCTAAAGTCTGTCCCTTTCCCTCCAATCCAACTGCCATTGATTTAGTTGTCCTAAAGTTGCTGGGGGAAAATATCACTAAACTCTGCTTGACATCCGCCCAAAAGATTGCCTGGCTTCTCAGCTCGTTCCTGGTACTCTCTTAGATGTATTCCACTCTTCTGCCATTTTTGACCCTCGATACTCACACAGATCTCTAAATAACTAAGTTTCTCAAAGATAATATTCTCTCTTAGAGACCATCCCAAGGGAACTCCCACTACTCTCCACCTGCCATCATCATCAACACATACTTTATGAAAATTCAACCACTTTCACTGTCTTTTCTCAAGGCTTGGAGGAGGAGGAAGACAACTTCTTTTCTCATGTCAAGGACTGTAACCCCTGCTTAGTTATGAACCGATTTTGGTCTGCCTCCTTTAAATATACGCCTCTCTATGGATAAAGATATACACATACACAATGGAATACTACTCAACCATGAAAAAGAATGAAATAATGCAATATGTAACAACATGGATGGACTTAGAGATTATCGTACTAAATGAAGTATGTCAGACAGAGAAAGACAAATACCATATAATATAACTAATATGTGGAATCTAAAGTAGAACACAAATGACTTATTTACAAAACAGAAACAGTACTGTGTGTGCTGAGTCACTTCAGCTGTGTCCAACTCTTTGTGACCCTATAGACTGTAGCCCACTAGGCTCCTCTGTCCATGGGATTCTTCAGGCAAGAATACTGGAGTGGATTGCCTTGCCTTCCTCCAGGGAACCTCCCCAACCCAGGGATCGAACCCATATCTCCTATGTCTCCTGCGTTGGTAGGCACGTTCTTGAGTCACAGGCATAAAGAACAGACTTGTGGTTGCCAAGGGGGAGGGAGGGGGAGGGAGTTATGAATTGAAAATTGGAGTTAACAGATGCAAAATATTATATATAGGATGGACAAGTCCTACTGTATAACACAGGGAACCATATTCAATATCTTATTATAAGCCAAATGGAAAAGGAAAAATACATACTTTTCTAAGTATTCCCTTTCTTTTATCTATGTATGTATTAATATTATTCCTTGCATTCTATAAATATGATCAGATCTCTTATATCTTAAAAAATCAAATCAAAAACCAGTCCGTGGTGGTGGTGGTGTACTTGCTAAATCATATCCAACTCTTGCAAGCCTGTGGACTGTAGCCCACCAGGCTCCTCTGCCCATGGGATTCTCCAGGCAAGAATACTGGAGTGGGTTGCCATTTCCTTCTCCAAGGGATCTTCCTGACTGAGGGATTGAATCCAGGTCTGCTGCATTGCAGGCAGATCCTTTACCAACAGTACATGGGGTCAAAAAAAGCAGGACAAGACTGAGCAACTAACACTTTAACCTTCACTTGGTTACTATTCTAGTGTTCTCATCCTCTCCCAGGAGGCTCCTGGGAGGAAGAGTCTATGTACTGTTCTCTCTGCTTTATTTTGCACTCATGTTCATGACTTCTAAAATTTGACCCATAGGCAATTTGGGTAAGGTCACCAAGAGTCTCGTTTCTTAAAGTCTAGTGGAAATTATCTGTGTTTAATTAACCTCCATTTGTTCTAGGATTTCTGAATATTTGAGCTTGTTTTACACTTCTTCTTTCTCAGGATTCCAGGATATTTCACATTCCTGGTTTTCTTCCTTTATTTCAACCTCTCATTTTAAACCTTGTTGTTTGTTTCTGTCCCTCCCTCTGCTATTTGTGTAACAAAGGCATCAAACAAGTCAATCCTAAAAGAAGTCAACCTTGAATATTCTTTGGGAGAACTGATGCTGAAGTTCAAATCCTTTGACCACCTGATGTAAAGAGCTGACTCATTGGAAAAGACACTAATGCTGGGAAAGATTAGAATGGGAAGATTCTAGAATAGGAAGATTGAATGCAGGAGGGGAAGCAGGCACAGAAGATGAGATGGTTGGATGGCATAAGCAACTCCATGGATGTGAATCTGAGCAAACTCCCTGGGAGCTAGTGAAGGAAAGGGGAGCCTGGCATGCTGTAATCCATGGGATCACAGTCAGACATGACTTAGCAACTGAACGACAACAAACAACCAGACCAGGACCTTGGCTTTTTCTCTGCTCATTTCAGATGTGATTCCTTTGGAATGATATTCATTTCCATAGTTGACTTGAACTTCTCTCAATCAATATTGCATAGATAGTTTCAAGTCAACATGTACAAAATTAGATGAACCCTTTCTCCCACACATGGACCTATTAAGAGGGAGAGTGTTCAGAATAAGTGAAAAGAAAAAGTCTTTTGTGTACTCCATGCTTTAAAAAGTAGCATAGCTAAACAATTTTGAAAACTTGGAACGGATTTACAAATGAAAGAGCTAAAAATGACTGCTTTCAGAAACTTGAGTATACCTAAGCTGATATTGAGAGAAACTGTGTCATTGTCCTCCAGTGGGACAATCTTAAAACCAGTGTTTCCAGAACACTGGATGGGTGAATCTTTTAGGTTTGATTCAAGGTTGAAATTCTTGGACTCACAAAAATGGGGAGAAAATGTTTTATGTAGTATGGAGCAGTGAAGGCTTCCTGGTGGCTTAGGCAGTAAAGAATCTGCCTGCCAAGCAGGAGACCCTGGTTTGATCCCTGGGTAGGGAAGATCCTCTGCAGAAGGAAACAGCAACCCACTCCAGTGTTCTTGCTTGGGAAATCCCATGGAAAAGGAAGTCTGGTGGGCTACTGTCCATGGGGTTGCAAAGAGTTAGATGTGACTGAGTTACTAACATGTGTGTGCATGTGAACACACACACACATACATATGGAGCTGCTGAATTTTCAACCCAGGAACCTGGGAAAGATACCATTTCTAGGTAAAACATACTAGATTCTTGTAGCTGGAATAGAAATAAAGAAGGAGGCATTTGGGTCTCTGGCTCTAGCTTGAAAACATGCTTCAAATATTATATGATATATCAATGAAAAACAAATATATTTATTTTGCAGTTTCAAATAACATTAAATGAATACTTCAGATTTCATATTTAACAAACTGGGCGTGGATTTCAAAGGTTTGAGAAATATCTATCTTTTCCAACATGTGGACACATTTTCAAAAAGGAATCTCACTGTTAAACCAATTTTTATTGCTATACCAATAAATAGGGAATTTTTGAAAATTGGTTTAACCTGAATTATTTATTTAAAAAGAGAAATATAAGTATTTTTAGTTATTCAACGAAGCAGCATTAATTTCTATTAGAATTTGAGACTGGAAAACAATCTCATATAGAACTGACTTCCATAATATTATCTGTTAAAACAAAATTCCTTCTTAAAGGGATCTTGACAAGAGACTTTCAGGTTCACATGGAACCTGAAAAATCTGTTATAATCCCTGACCTAGAATATTCACGGAGTTCTCATGATGTCATTTTTCAGGAAGCTCTGTAATTGCATCTAATCTTATGTTTTCATACCTGGTGTCCACAAGCGATAGCATATTTTAATATTTACAGGATTGTGTGATTTAAAGTGTTTTACTTTTAAGCAGCTCTAACGCGACCTTAATTTAGACAATTTTTAAAGCAACTACAATAAAAGCATCCCAACAAGACATTTTGGTGAGCAGGTAAAGAAGAAGGTTGAAGTAGAGAACACAAGTGCAAGAAAGCGTAAGCATATATGGAAAATAGTGTAACTCAGATCCTAATTGTTACAATATTATTTCCCAAGATGACTCAATCTGCATTTTTGTTCTTAAAGGTATTGTGCTTGAATTTAATTTTTTTGGCATTGAATCTGCTTTCTTGAAAGCTTCTTTAATCAGCAGGACTTCAAAATAAAATTAATTCTCAATTATCTGTACCAATAAAGAGAATAAGAATAGAAAACAAAAATCATACCAGCAAAAGTAAGTGGCATTATATAAAAAGGAGTTAGTAACTCAAAATGGATTATAGTGAACCATAAAACTTCAGGAAAGAAACTAGGTGTAAATCTTCATGACTTTGAATTAGGCAATGATTTTGTAAATATGATGCCAAAAGAACAAGAAACAAAAGTAAATGTAGATTAACTGGACTTTAATAAAAATAAAAAATTTAGGCATCAGAAGACAATATCAAGAACGTGAAAAGACAACTGGTAAAATGGGAAAAAGCTTTGCAAATCATTCATCTGATAAGAAATTAAGTACTTGGAATATAAAAAGTGCTTGGCATATATAAAGAATTCTTATGATTAAATTACAAACAATCAACTGAAAAATGGGTCAAGTATTTGAATAAACATTTCTCTAAAGATGAAATACAAATAGCCAATAAGTGCATGAAAATATGCTTAGCATTGTTAGTTATTAGGGCAATGCAAATCAAAACCATAATGAGATACCACTTAACACTTGCTATGATAGCTGCGTAGTTTTTACAAAGGAAAATAGCAAGCATTGGTGAGGATGTGGGAAAACTGGAAATCTTATACATTGCTGGTGGGATTATAAAATGGTACAACTACAGTGGAAAACAGTTTGACAATTTCTCCAAGAGTTAAGTGTAAATTTACCAGATGACCTAGTAATTTCACTCCCAGCTCTATACCCAAGAGAACCAAAAACATATGTACATGTAAAAATTTGTACACAAATATTCACAGTGGTATTATTTAGGGTAGCCAAAATGTGGAGACAATCCAAATGTCCATCAAATGATGAGTGGATAAACAGAATGTGTTATAGCCATATGATGGAATATGATTCACCCATAAAAGGAATGAAGCTCTGATACATGCTCCAATATAGATGAATCTTAAAAACATTATGCTAATGAAAGAAGCCAGTCACGAAAGGCCACATATGGTATATTTCCATTTATAGGAACTGTCCAGAATTGGCAAATCCACAGAGAAACAAATTAGCTTAGAGACTGCCAAGGGATCAGTGGGGTATGGGGGAGTGGAATATGTGTGGGGTTTTTGGGGGGTGGTGATGAAAATATTCTGGAATAGGATAGTGTGATGGTTGTAAAACATTGTGAATATACTAAGAGTCACAGAATGCCTTTAAAAGGTTAAACTGGTGAATTTAGGTTATGTGTTTTATATCAATAAAAATTTTTTAAAGTGATTAGAATGTTGTCTTGATTCATCTTTATCAAGGCAAGAAGAAATACACCTTTAAATGGTCATTACTTTGTAATTAGTACTCTGAAATTCCTAGTTAGGCCTCTGATAAAATGATCCATTTAAGACTTTGCCCTTCAGCATATGGGGTGTAGGTTTGATCTCTGGTCAGAGAGCTAGGATCCCACACGCCTCATAGCAAAAAAAAAAAACAAAAAAACATAAAGCAGAAATGATATTGTTAAAAAAAAATTGAATGAAGACATTAAAAATAGTCCACATTAAAAAAAATCTTTTTAAAAAGTCATTTTCAATAGATCATAGTGTACTCAAGTCATAAGGACTATTTTCTAGTCAAGAGTTCTATCAGGAAAATAGACATATTTTAGATATTAGAAGTAGAAAAGGCATTAATATAAAGAACTTTATGAGTTTAAAAAAATGAAATATTGAAAAGACTAGGGAGAGGATACAGAAAAGCCATAATTGTGTCTCTAGAATGCCACTGGTTTCTATTGAATCAGGACTTCCCTGGCGGCTCAGACAGTAAAAGACTGCGCCGCCAATGCAGAGACCTAGGTTCCATCCCTGGGTTGAGAAAATCCCCTGGAGAAAGGAATGGCAATCCGCTCCAATATTCTTGTCTGGAGAATCCCATGGGCAGAATAGCCTGGTGGGCTACAGTCCATGGGGTCACAAAGAATCAGGCATGACTAAGTGACTTTCACTTTCTATTGAATCAGGGAGATACTTGGGACACCCAAGTCAGGAACTGTGGCAAATTTCAACCACATGTTCCAGTTTTCTGGAGTCCTTGGGCAGGCAATGTCTGGGGGCTGCTACAAACCTCCTGGTTCCCATGGCCCAAGCTTCTGCCCAGAGCTGAGCATCTTTCTTTCAGTTCAGTTCATTTCATCGCTCAGTCGTGTCCGACTCTGCGGCCCCATGAGTCACAGCACGCCAGGCCTCCCTGTCCATCACCACCTCCCGGAGTTCACCCAGACTCACGTCCATCGAGTCAGTGATGCCATCCAGCCATCTCATCCTCTGTCGCCCCCTTCTCCTCCTGCCCCCAATCCCTCCCAGCATCAGAGTCTTTTCCGATGAGTCAACTCTTTGCAACTAGAATCCTGGTGGCAAGAGAATCTGAGAGATAGAGTTTATAACTTGCAGGTCTTGTAAATAGGGAGAAGAAGAAAGAGGGCTATATTGTAATCTCAAAAAAAAAAAAAAAAAAAAAACTAGTACATTTTCCTAGAGTTAATTGTAGTTAAAATATTTAAATCCTCACAAATGTGATTACTGAATTGTCAGATATTAACCTCAATCAATATGGATGTTAATTTCTCACAAGAGCTATGGAATGAATATAACCATTTAAGTCCATTTGGGAGCAAGTTTTCCTTTCACCAGTTCTTATTCCTCTAAAGGAAATACCATTTTCCCCACAGCAGTGGACCAACAAGTTATTGAGAAGGTAGATGTTTCTAGAAGACAAAAACGGAAATGAAAGCTAGATTTCTTTAGTTCATTTCAAGCTTACCATGCAAGGTCTTTATTTTGTTCTGTTGTTTTGATGATGATTGTTCTCAGTCTAAATTTCTGGAACAGCCTGACAAATCTGAATTATGTAGGAACCTGATATCAGAAAGAAAAACAAATATATATGGAAGAGATAGGGTTTGAGTCAATATTTAAATATAAAAATTGTTAGATGAATTCCCTAAAATGAGTTTTGGTTTGGAAAGATTCACTGCCACAATAGCTTAAGAGTTACTATTTTTATGATTTTCTTGAGGTATACGCTAAATGAAATCATTTTACAATATATTAAATTAAAAACTAAAAAATCGATCTCTTCACAACAGATATTGGAAGGCAGAATTATACTATTAATAGATTTTAGACAAAATTGGGACTGATTCTTTTAAGTTACAACTGTAAAGATAATAATTTCTGCATGGGTTTCTCTTGACAATATAACCTAGTTATAGTTGCAATATTTCCCTTATGGTTGGAATAGAATGTTTCCAAATTATTTTGGACAGACTTTTAAAGGATGAGTTGGTTCCAGTTTACTTAGGCCATAAATAATAGAATCAAGAAAACTTATCTGCTTTGAACCATGGATCCTTAAATCAGCATGAGTGCTAGCTAATATTTAGAATTTTATTTTAGTCTCTTTGAAGAACCTAGGATAATATTTTGGCTTTTTTCCTCTACAGAATGACCTCACTGTTGGCTCATGAAGTAGGTGAAATAATGTTAATAATTCATTGAAGCTATTTTAATATAAATTTATTTGAATTGGAAAACATTTCAGGTAGATGAATTTCTTGTCACTAAACATGTAAGAGAAGTTTTGTGACATAGAGTAGTGTTACTGATATAGTATTTGTTTTTATCTTATACTTTCAAGACTTGCTACCACAGAGTAAATTAAAAAAATAAAAAAGATCAAAAGAAAAGAACAATTAAAAAATATATCATGTGAAAATTACCTCAAAATGGATCATTAATTAATTACAACATTTCACAAATAATTACCCACCTTGAAAATAAAAGCATTTTAAAGTCTATGCCAAAGTTGAAAACTTAGATAGCTAATTATTTAGATAATTAAGAGTGTCTAAAGACTGTCATAGGAGTTTCTACACGGCAAGGATCTGAAACATTTGTTGACTATATTCCAATACTAGTCTAGGATGTCCAATAAGAAATGTGTTAACCAATTGTAAAGTATAAATATTGTTAATGGGTGCAGTGTCAATGAAAATATACCACTCAAGATCATAATGATGTTTCTTGTAAAAATTTAAATTTCTAGAAAATTATCATATGTCAGCCTTCCAACAAATGGTAATGTTGCCTACTTTTACTTTACATTTAACATAACATTTCTTTCTAAAACATAGACTCTGCCTTAATAAGGATTATGGATTATTATATCTTTGGATAAATGTACTATTTTCTCTTCCATGGCATTTATTATTTCTTTATGTAGTCTTTATTATGGGGAGAAACAGATTAGTGCACAAAGACACATATAGCAAGTGTGAAAAAGAAGGAGAACTTCTGTATCCTCTTTCAGCATGCTGCTGCTGCTGCTGCTAAGTCGCTTCAGTCGTGTCCGACTCTGTGCGACCCCATAGACGGCAGCCCACCAGGCTTAGCATGAATAAATCACCAAGATTTATCATTAGTACCAATTCTTTTCAAAGTTCTTGCTCAGAAGCTCAGAAGCTCCTTGAGGGTTGTGTGAGACTCTGCCCTGCTGGTAAGGAATTTCTTCCAGGAATATTCCTATCTTTTGTCAACCCCTACTATTAAAAGGAAACAATTTTAAAATTGAAAGGCTTGAGAATTTAGTCAAACTCATTCCTGACAATTTAGAAACTGTCATTAAATTTGACTACCTAGCTAGCACACAAACAAAAATAATGTGACAAGACAGGAATAGACAATGGAATTATTAAATGTCAATCTGTCTTTTGGAAGATGGCTTGGAACTAATGTTTTGTCAGGTTTTAGCGCTGAATGAAACAAACCTTTTTCTGCTTGAAATTATCACTACTGCCCCTGCGTACGTCACAGGACTTTGATGAGACTCAGTCATGAACCAGACTCAAAATTGAGAAAAAAAGAGCATGACTCTTTATTTAGAAACAGATGTAGAGAGAGTGGGGGGTCACAGAAATATTAGGGAGACGTTTTAAAGAAAGAATTCAACAGTGTCGTTAGCTGCTGAGATGCCAGAGAAAGAAAGAGCAAGCTGAAGATTCCCTTTTGGTTTGGTAACATGAGGACTGCTGATGACGAGGGAAAGAGTGGTTTCCATTGCAACTGAGTATTAATGGAAACCAGATTATTGAATGAAAGAGTAAGGAAGCAATGAAGAGGTAGAGAAAGCAAAAATCAAAAATGGTTTGTGAATGCTTGACGAATGAGAGGAAGACAGATAGGAACATAATTACAGCCCTTATTCCTTTGACTTTTCTTCATTGAGAGCTGGGGTCTACGTCCCATCCCTATAACTGTTCATTCTAAGAATGCTTGACAAAAAATATGCTGTGCCAGTTTCCAGAACTGAGCACAATTCTGTGAGAAAACCGAAGCCATCCTGTCAGGTGGTATAGTGAGAGGGGATATCTGCACTGAGCGCTGCCCAAGTGGCAGATTTGTGAACAGGATAAATAATTACAGTTCAAGCCATTAATAAGTTCGGGGATGGTTTGTTATGCAGTGATACATAGCAGGTGTTTGCGCTGGAAATGAAATGCTGCAGTAACAAAGACCCCTCCTCCCCCCAAACCATTGAGTTTAGAGTTGGATTGTTATCAGAGGCTGGGAGGACATTGAGAAGCCTGTTTAGAGAAGCCTAGAACACTCAAGAAGATCAAAAAGTAGTGGTTTCTTAAAGGTTAGTTGTAATATGGAATCTGTAACTATACTGATAACTTTCGTACTCCATACCATTAAAATTTACTGACTTGGGAATTTTCCTGGTGGCCTGTTGGTTAGAATCCACCTTCCAGTGCAGGGGACGCAGGTTCAATGCCTGGTTGGGGAACTAAGACCTCATAAGCTGTAGGGCAACCAAGCTCACGCAGTGCAATTGCTGAGCCTGCACGTATCACAGCTAGTGAGGCTAGGTACGGCAGCTACGGAGTTGCTGCACTCTGAAGCCTGAACACAACTGGAGAGGAACGCCTGAACCGCAAGAAAGAGGCCAAGCACTGCAACGAAGACCCTGTGCAGCCAAGTACATCAATAAATGTTTAAAAAAATAAAATTTACCTATTTATCTTAAAAAAAAGAAAACTCAAGGAGAACTCTAATGCAAACCTCAAGGGATAAGGAGAATGTCAGTGGAAGTCTTAAGGGCTTCACAATACTGTTGGTGATGTTTTAAAATAAATAAAATATTGAAAACTAGAAGAAAAAGGACCCTTTTATAGCGGCAGAAATTTGCTAACTGTCACTTGCAGAAATGTGTAAATAGGACACACTCACTGTATTCAATTACATACTAGCTCAGGAGATTTTCCAGTGTTGAAAGTCCAGCCTGGCTTCCTCATATTATTTTTTATAAAATTAAAGAGGAGAAAGATGAGCTAAAAAGGGAACTGCTAGATTTTGGAGAAAATCTGGAGGAAATATAAATGATTCAGGATATGCTAGTCTCAGAAATAAAAGTGTCTTATTCTCAGGGTCATTAGATGACAAAATATTCTCAAGTTAAAATATGGCTTCCACAAAAGGTCAGATCCTTGAAGAGCCTCTAAACCCCCTCCTTAAGACATTATGAAGATTTAGGACAATGCCTTACAGAAACTTTCCAACAGACAGAAGATTTTCTAAAAATGTTAAAGGCATGCTTCACAGACCCTCCCTATTGAACAATAGGGCCTTTAAGAATATTTAAGATATGGTTCATCAGTAGCGCATGATAGAGCAGGGTTTATCTCAAATACATTTTGGGTTGATTTTTTTTTTTTCTGGTGGATTGAACTGCAGTAACGTTTATAGAAAATCTGGAATGCAAAGTCAAGTGGGCCCTAGGAAGCATCACTATGAACAAAGCTAGTGAGGTGACAGAATTCCAGTTGAGCTATTTCAAATCCTAAAAGATGCTGTGAAAGTGCTGCACTCAATATGCAAGCAAATGGAAAACTCAGCAGTGGCCACAGGACTGGAAAAGGTCAGTTTTAATTCCAATCCCAAAGAAAGGCAATGCCAAAGAATATAAACTACTGCACAATTGCACTCATCTCACACGCAATGGCACCCCACTTCACTACTCTTGCTTGGAAAATCCCATGGATAGGAGAGCCTGGTAGGCTGTAGTCCATGGGGTTGCTAAGAGTCGGACACGACTGAGTGACTTCACTTTCACTTTTCACTTTCATGCATTGGAGAAGGAAATGGCAACCCACTCCAGTGTTCTTGCCTGGAGAATCCCAGGGACAGGGGAGCCTAGTGGGCTACTATCTCTGGGGTCGCACACAGTCAGACATGACTGAAGGACTTAGCAGCAGCAGCAGCAGCAGCACACGCTAGTAAACTTATGCTCAAAATTCTCCAAGCCATGCTTCATCAGTACATGAACCATGAACTTCCAGATGCTCAAGCTGGTTATAGAAAAGGCAGAGGAAGCAGAGATCAAATTGCCAACATCCGCTGGATCATTGAAAAAGCAAGAGAGTTCCAGAAAAATATCTATTTCTGCTTTATTGACTATGTCAAAGCCTTTGTGTGGATCACATTAAACTGTAGAAAATTCTGAAAGAGATGGGGATACCAGATCACCTGACCTGCTTCTTGAGAAATCTGTAGGCAGATCAGGAAGCAACAGTTAGAACTGGATATGGAACAACAGACTGGTTCCAGATTGGAAAAGGAGTACATCAAGGCTGTATATTGTCACCCTGCTTATTTAACTTATATGCAGAGTACATCATGCGAAATGCCAGGCTGGGTGAAGCACAAGCTGGTATCAAGATTGCTGGGAGAAATATCAATAACCTCAGATATACAGATGACACCACCCTTATGGCAGAAAGCAAGGAAGAACTAAAGAGCCTCTTGATGAAACTGAAAGAGGAGAGTGAAAATGTTGGCTTAAAACTCAACATGCTGAAAACGAAGATCATGGTATCTGGTCCCATCCCTTCATGGCAAATAAATGGGGAAACAATGGAAACAGTGACAGACTTTATTTTGGGGGGCTCCAAAATCACTGCAAGACTGTGATTGCAGCCATGAAATTAAAAGACATTTGCTCCTTGAAAAAAAAGTTATGACCAACCTAGACAGCATATTAAAAAGCAGAGACATTACTTTGCCAACAAAGTCCGTCCAGTCAAAGGACTATTGTTTTTCCAGTAGTCATGTATGGATGTGAGAGTTAGACTATAAAGAAAGCTGAGCACAGAAGAATTGATGTTTCTGTACTGTGGTGTTGGAGAAGACTCTTGAGAGTCCCTTGAACTACAAGGATATCCAAACAGTCCATACTAAATGAGATCAGTCCTGGGTGTTCATTGGAGGGCTGATTTTGAAGCTGAAACTCTAATAATTTGGCCACCTGATGCAAAGAGCTGACTCATTGGAAAAGACCTTGATGCTGGGAAAGATTGAAGGTGGGAGGAAAAGGGGACGACAGAGGATTGAGATATTTAGATGGCATCACCAACTTAATGCACTTGAGGTTAAATAAACTCTGGGGGTTGGCAATGGATTGGAGGGCCTGGTATGCTGCAGTCCATGGGATTATAAAAAGTCGGACACAAGTGAGTGACTGAACTGAACACACATTTAAGGATAATGGTTTTGGAAGAAGTGCTATTATTAAAAGTGATAGAGGTAGTACAACATAAAAAGAAGAATGGAGAACCTCAACCTATGCCTTCTTATGGGCAAGAAGCAGCTGAGGAAGCAATTCAGTTGCAACCTTTATAAAAAGAGAATGATTAAGTGATCAGGACCAAGAGCTATGAGGATAGAGCTAGGTGCAACAAGGAATCATTCCCAGGACTGGGAGAAGGCCTGACTCTAATCCGGGACCTGGCTTGCTTCACCCTGTGTAACACTTTCATTGTATATTAACCCATACATGTGGAATCTAAAAAGCGGTATGAAAGGGTTAGTCACTCAGTTGTATCTGACTCTTTGCAATCCCCTGGACTGTAGCCCACCAGATTCCTCTTTCAATGGGATTCTCCAGGCATCACCGACACAATGGACATGAGTTTGAATAAACTCTGAAAGTTGATGATGGGCAGGGAAGCCTGGCATGCTGCAGTCCATGGGGTCGTAAAGATTCGGGCATAACTGAGCAACTGATCTGATTAATTTATTTAGGATATATGCGCTATATCTTTAATTATTCTCATTGTTTTATGTGTGCATCTCCTAAAGAGATTACAGTGGAATTTTTCTATAAATTAATATTATCTGGATTATAGGATCAATTTATTTCTGTATGATTATTGTAGTTATTATGTTTTATACAATTTTATTCAAAAATAGTTCATATTTTTATGAACTATTAATAGTTTTATAAACTGTAAGAAATAGTTCATTTCAGTATTTCATAACCAGTTGTTACCGGGTATCGTTTTTCAGTCACTCAGTCATGTCCAACTGTTTGTGACCTCATGGACTGCACCACGCCAGGCTTCCCTGTCCAGACTCCTCCCTAAGTCTGCTCAAATTCATGTCCATTGAGTTGGTCATGCCTCCAACTATCTCGTCCTCTTTTGTTAATCTGGTATGCTGCTGCTGCTGCTAAGTCGCTTCAGTCGTGTCTGACTCTGTGCAATCCCATAGACTGCAGCCCACCAAGCTCCCCCGTCCCTGGGATTCTCCAGGCAAAAACACTGGAGTGGGTTGCCATTTCCTTTTCCAATGCATGAAAGTGAAAAGTGAAAGTGAAGTCACTCAGTCGCGTCCAACCCTCAGCGACCCCATGGACTGCAGCCTTCCAGGGTCCTCAGTCCATGGGATTTTCCAGGCAAGGGTACTGGAGTGGGATGCCATTGCCTTCTCCTAACCTGGTATAGTTATGTCAAAATTTATTTATTCTACTATTTATGGACTTTTGGGTTGTTTCCTGTTTTTACAATTTCAAGCTAATATACGGTTCTTATACATGTTTTCTTGATACATGCTTTTGGGAGTACAGACACTAGGTGACAGAATAGGTGCATGTTTAATTTTACAAAATAAGCCTCATATTTTCGTGAAATGGCACCAAATTATGTTTCTATTAAATAGCATATTAGAGTCAGTGTTTCTCCTCCTCCTCACCAATGTCAGACTTCTTTTAACTTTTGATGTTGCAAAAGGGTTTGATAAAATTTTAAGAAACACTACTGTGGTTTTTAGTGTAGAATTCTTGGTTACTAAGGAGACAGCAACTTTTAGACCATTCTGATCTCCCCTCAAGGAAAATGTCTTTTAACAGTCTTTTAATATCTTTTATTCATTTTTTTTTTCCTATCTGGATGTTGTCTTTTTATTGATTCACAGGAATTCTTTATATTATATATAAATATATAAATTATATATATTATATATATAGCCAATTGTTCTTAGTTATATAGGTTTATCTATCTTCTAGTTTTTCTTTTTATTTGATTTTCAAATTTTTTAAAAAAATATTTTTAATTGGAGGATAATTGCTTTATAATACCGTGTTGGTTTCTGCTGTACATCAAGGTGAATCAGCCACAGGTATGCATATGTGTCCCCTCTCTCTTGAATCTCCCTCCCACCTGCCATGCCATCCCGCTCCCTACGCTGTCACAGAACCCTGGTGCATTACAGAGCAAATTCCCACTAGCGGCCCACTGTGCGCATGATGATGCGTGTGCATATGTTTCCATGGTACTCTTTCACGTCGTACCGCCCTCTCCTTCCCACTCTGTCCACAGGCCTGTTCTCAATGTTTGCTCTTGACACAGATTCATTAGTACCATCTTTTTAGATTCTACATATATGTGTTAATACACAATATATGCTTTTCTATTTCTGACTTGTTTCTCTCTGTATAATAGGCTCTAGGTACATCCGTTCATCAGAACTGACTCAAATGCCTCCCTTTTACAGCTGAGTAATATTCCATTGTGTATGTGTACCACAGTTTCTTAATCCATTCATTGGTCAGTGGACATCTAGGTTGCTTCCATGTCCCAGATATTGTAAATAGTGTTGAAGTGAGCATTGGAGTTCACGTGTCTTTTTAAATTATGGTTTCCTCAGGGTATATGCCCAGTACAGGGACTGTTGGGTCATGGAATTTTTGGCCACGCTACACAGCATGCAGAATTTCAGTTCCCCAACCAGGGATCAAATCCTCACCCTCTGTATTGGAAGCACAGGGACTGAAACCCTGGGCTACTAGGGAATTCCCTTCCAAGTTTATTCTCATAGCTTTATTCTCATATAGTGTCTTATAATGATCTAAAAAACTTACATTAATGTATTTTACTGTTTCTTTTAATATCTTTTGCATTTTGTTTAACAAATCTTATATCACTATAAAAATATAAAGAACATCTCTATCTATTTTAAGAACTTATATAAATTGGTTTATATAATGGCCTTCATCTCTCAGAATTTATTTTTGTATAGTGTAATATAAGAATGAAAATTCATGTTTCCAATGGGAATAATTAATGTTCTGTTACCATTTATTTAGTATTCCAAATCTTCCACATGGATACTCAATTCATCCTTTCATTGAAAAATCTTTATGTCAACTTTATTACAAATTAAATTTCCACAGGTGCATGAATGTCATCCTGGATTTTTATTTTGCTTCATTGCTTAGTTGACTGTGTACTAATATCAAACTGTCTTAATAATATAACTCTATGAAATAATATTTCATAAAGAAAGCCTCATCCTCAACTCTACCTTGTTCAGAAATGCCTTGGTTATTATTGGCCCATTGTCTTTCAATGTATGTTTTGGAAATGTCTTATACAGAATATGTAAAATAATCTTGTTGAAATTTTTTTGAAAGCTTAATTAATATATAGAAACTTTTGGTAGATTTATATATTTCTATATATATGAATGCCATATCTCTTGATCTATTTAGATAGTCTCTCGTCTTTTAACAATATATTATAATAGTCTCCACAAAAAGCTTACCCTTTATTGTGTACTAGTTTTAAAGTATTACATGTATTTATTGACAATGTAAATGTTACCATTCTTATTTATGAAATTTCAACTTAAGAATAACATAAATACATAAAATTCACAATCACATACATAAAACAATGAATTATGGAATTGAGAACACATGCATTTAACTAACAAACCAATATAAATATTGAACATTATCAGAACTGCAGAAAATTCATTCAAGATGCATCTCAAAACTTTCCCATTGTAGAAGTACCACTACCCTCTCTGATTCATACATTCATTTACTTGGTTTTTGTAACTTTAATTCAATAAAGTCATATGATGCGTGTCTAGTTTCTTTAGCCCAGCATTATATTTGTGAGATCCATCACATCAGAGTTTAGCATTAGCTGCTTTGTTTTCAATGCCATTTGGTGTTACAGTGTAGTGACATTCCACCACTTAATTTTCTATTCTAACACTGATGTGTAGTTTTGGCTATTAGTAACTCAGTATGGTTATGAACTTTTTGGTATACATCCTAGTAAGCATATGTTTACATTTCTGTATATACTTGTTAGATCTATAATTTTAATCTACCCCACTGAAAAACTAGTAAGTTAGCCTATGACTCTTTACTGGATGCTAGCAGAAAACAAATAACTGAATCAGAGGCAAATAGTTTGTTTCTCATGACACAGCAAGCAACGTGCATATTACTATGTCTGTGTCACTTTCCTTTCCTCCCCAGCAAAACTAGGCCCCAAATCTCATGGGAATGAGGCAGAAGACCAAGCTGGATGCCTGTACACATGAGTGCATGTTAAGTAGCAGTGGTAATAGCAAGCATCTTTTTCTTCTAGATAAAGTAGCAAGCTTTCAAAACTTTATCATTAAATACAATGTCTGCTCTATGTTATTGCCATTTCTAATATTATTATTGTTAGAAAGTGAAAGTGAAGTTGCTCAGTCATGTCCAACTCTTTGGGACCCCATGGACTGTAGCCTACCAGGCTCCTCTGACCATGGGATTTTCCTGGCAAGAGTACTGGAGTGGGGTGTCATTTCCTTCTCCAGGGGATCTTGCTGACCCAGCGAGTGAATGCAGGTTTCCTGCACTGCAGGCAGACACTTTACTGTCTGAGCCACCAGGGAAGCCATCATTATTATTATTATTGTTGTTGTTATTGAAACATAATTTAAATATAATATAGATGTTTTCACAAATGTACACAGACCTCAGTAAGTCCCTGTGGTAGACACAATTCCAAGGTCATCCCCAAGTTTTCCATTCTCTAGGACACACACCTTCTATTATTCTCTCCCCCGAGACAGAGTGAGTCCCATGAATACACTAGGATAGCACTCCCTTGATTATGTTAAATTTTTACAGCCAAAGAGATTTCACAGATTTAATCAATGTCCCTGACCAGCTTGCTCCCATCATAAGGGAGATTATCCTGAGACAACTTTACCTAGGTAGATAACCATAAAGAAAGAAGCAGCAGCGGTAGACCTCTTGTTCTGGTCCATAAAAAAGGTAATTAGTCATATTGTGAACCGCCTTTTGAGGGAGTCATGAAGCTAGAACCTGAGGCTGACCCTTAGATATTAATGATGATTCCTGGCTGAAGGTCAGTGAGACACAAGAACCTTAGTTCTATGGGTGCAAAGAACTGAACTCTGAACATCCCAGGAACTTAGAAAAGGGCTTGGGACTTCAGATGAGATGTCAGCTCCAGCTAACATCTTGACTGAAGCCTCCTGTGACCCAGAGCAGCACGCCCATGATGCCAAGCCCACACATCTGACTTACAGAAACCGAGATAATAAATGGATGTTGCTTAAGCCACAAACTTGATGGTAACTTGGTATGCAGCACTAGACAGCTACTACATTCCCTTCTGCTCTTTTTCCAGATAATTTTCATGTCCTAAAGGATGTTCTGATTTCAATCACTATATCTTAGTCTTATCTTCTCTAGAATTTCATAAAATTGCTACATATGCATATAATATAATATATATATATATAATATGTGTCTTTTTGCTTCATATTTTAGTGTATATCAGTAGTTTGTTCTTTTTACTGCTAAATATTTTATTATGTGAATACACTGCAATTTGATGATTCATTCACCTAATTTTGATGTTTGGGTTGTTTTCAGCTTGGGGATAATATGAATAAAGCTAATATTTTGAACATTCTTGCCCATAAATCTGGATATATGCTTCAATTCTCTGAACTAATTGCCTACTGTAAAATTGTTGAGTCATACAGCAGGTGGATGTGTATATGATATCGCCAAATTGTTTTCCAAAGGATTATATTATTTTTCACTCCCGCCAGCAAAATACAATCATGCCAACTCCTCTACATCTTGCCAACACTTATTATTGCCAGTCTTTTTAATAGACTCTGGAGTAAGACTACCAGAATTTGATCCCTAGTGTTAAACACTTAGTGTATGATTTTGAACAGGTTATTTTCTGTACCTCGATCTTCTTTCTTTTAAGTTATTTTTAATTAGAGGATAATGCTTTACAATGTTGCATTAGTTTCTGCCATAGATGAATTGGAATCAGCCATAGATATACATATATGCCCTCCCTCTTGAGTCTCCCTCCCCCCGCCCCGCACCCCATCCCATCCCTCTAGATTGTCAGAGCACTGGGTTTGAGTTCCCTGTGTCCTACAGCAAGCTCCCACTGGCTAACTGTTTTACATAAGGTGACGTATATGTTTCCATGCTATTCTCTCAGCTCCTCCCACCCTTTCCTTCCTCCACTGTGTTCACAAGTCTGTTCTCCAAGTCTGTGTCTCCATCACTGCCCTGCAGATAAGTTCATCAGTATAATGTTTCTAGATTCCATATACGTGCATTAATAAACAGCTTTTGTTTTTCTCTTTCTGACATGCTTCACTTGTATAATCAGTTCTAGGTTCATCCACCTCACATTAGAACTGATTCAAATGTGTTCTTTTTAATGGCTGAGTAATATTCCATCGTATATATGTACCACAACTTCTTTATCCATTCATCTGTTGTGGACATCTAGGTTGCTTCGATATCCTAGCTGTTGTAAATAGTGCTGCAATGAACACTGGGGTACATGTGTCTTTTTCAATTATGGTTTACTTAGGGTATATGCCCAGTAGTGGGATTGTTGGGTCATATGATATTAGATGTCAAGCTCTAGGTTTCATTCCTAGTTTTTATAACAAATCTCCATACTGTCCTCCACAGTGGCTGTATCAATTTACATTCCCACCAATAAGGCAAGAGGATTCTCTTTTCTCCACACTCTCTCCAGTACTTATTGCTTGTAGATTTTTCTGATGATGGCCTTTCTGACTGGTATGAGTAGTACCTCATTGTAGTTTTGATTTACATTTATCTAATAATGAGTGATGCTGATCATCTTTTCATGTGTTTATTAGTTATCTGTATGTCTTCTTTGAAGAAATGTCTGCTTAGGTCTTCTGTCCATCTTTTGATTGGATGTTTGATTGGTTGTTTTTTCTGATATTGACCTGCAGGTGCTGCTTGTATATTTTGGGATTAATCCTTTGTCAGTTGTTCCATTTGCTGTCATTTTCTCCCATTCTGAGGGAGAATGTCTTTTCAACCTTGTGTATAGTTTCCTTTGCTGTGCAAAAGCTTTTAAGTATAACCAGGTCCCATTTGTTTATTTTATTTCCCTTACTCTAGGAGGTGGGTCATAGAGGACTGTGATTTGTGTCCAAGAGGGTTCTGCCTATGTTTTCCTCTAAGAGTTTAATAGTTTCTGGTCTGACCTTTAAATATTAATCCCTTTTGAGTTTGTCTTTGTGTATGATGTTGGAAGCATTCTAATTTCATTCTTTTACACAGAGCTGTCCAGTTTTCCCAAACTGGGAATGCTAGTATCTGATCCATAGGCCAGGAGCACCTGATCCTCTTGGGTTTTGCCAGTGGCTCAGTGGTAAAGAATCTGCCTCGGAGTCCCAGATTCAATCCCTGGGTCAGGAAGATCCCTTGAAGAAGGGAATGGCTAATCATTCCATATTCTTGCCTGGAGAATTCCATGGACAGATAAGCCTAGCAGGCTACAGTCGCAAAGAGTTAGACATGACTGAATGACTAACACATACACACACACACACTCACACTCACACACACAGTAGTAAAGAATCCATCATAATGCGGAAGACACAGGAGAGGATTGTGCTTGACATCTAATATCATATAAATTAAAATTATTGTTATTTATAATTTTGCACTTGTATTCATAATGAAGATTGTTCTATAATTTTCCTTTCTTGTACTCACCCTCTAAGAGCTTTGCTGACAATAAATTAGTAGTAACATTATGTTCTTACTTTTTCTATTCTCTAGCAAATTTTATAAAATATTAGAGCTATCTAAATTTTATTAATGTTTCATTTTGAGAAGAATTTTAACTCCTGATTCTATTTGTCATGAGAAAATTCTAATTTTCCATTTCTGTTGGTATAAGATTGATAAATTATATTTTTCCCATAAATCTATTTTTGTATCTAATTACTCATATTAATTGATTAATTTTTCCAATGGTCTTTTAATTTTTGTTGCCTCTATAAGTATGAACTCAATTGTTTCCTAATATCTCTTGCTTTTCTTTTTTTAATTTTTTGGTCTTGCCATCATTTTGTCTGTTCTTTCAAACTCAGCTGTAAACTGTGTCGATCTGCCCCACTGTATCTTTATTTTCCTTGCCATTCATTTATGCTTTTACCATTTGTTTTTTCCTATTCTTAGCAGGAATAGGAAATTCTTTTCTTTCTTAGCTTCTTAAATTTGATGTTTGATTCTTTAATTCTCAGCCTTTCTTTTAAATGTGTCAGCATTTAACACTAAATTAACATTCGCTCTAATTCCACGGATAGAGGAACTATGGGGTTGCAGACAGTTGGACGCAACTGAGTGACTAACGCGCTCTGCACAACTGGGTCACCCTTGTAGCTCAGCTGGCAAAGACAGCCTGCAAGACAGGAGGCCCTGGTTTGATTCCTGGGTCAGGAAGATCTGATGCGGGAGGGATAGGCTACCCACTCCAGTACTGTGGAGTTTCCCTAATGGCTCAACCAGTAAAGAGTCTGCCTGCAATGCAGGAGACCTGGGCTCAATCCCTGGGTCAGGAAGACCCCCTGGAGAAGGGAATGGCTATCACCCCAGTATTCTGGCCTGGAGATTTCCAGGGACTGTATAGTTCATGGGGTCGTGAAGAGTCAGACATGACTGATCGACTTTCACTTCACTGTGCACACTATTAGCTGCACACCAAAAGGTTTGGTATGAATTGTTTTCATTAAAACTTAATGCTAAATATTGACCAATTTCCATTATTGTTTATTTTTTATTATGTGGTGCACATACATATGTTTTTCTAAATTCCAATATGACATCTTTTCTCATCATCTTTTTTGTTATTGAATTTTATCAAATGATTTTCTGCATTTTTGAGAATATATGATAAAAATAAAATAGTATTATGTATCTCTATTTTGACAATAAGGTGAATTTTATAGTTGTTTGTCACATGGTGGAACATTTATTGAAACAGATTTTTTACCTAGGTTATGTTAAGTTTCCTAAGTATGTTTCCCATATATGTTTGAAAAAGTATATATTTTTTATTTTTTATTGTGGAATATAGTATTTTGTATTTTATATATGTATTGATTGATTTTGCTAATCAAACTTTTCAAAATCATGATCTTACTGATTTTTTCCTGTCTTCCTGAGAAGCAATGGCACCCCACTCTAGTACTCTTGCCTGGAAAATCCTATGGACGGAGGAGCCTGGAAGGCTGCAGTCCATGGGGTCGATAATAGTCAGATACGACCGAGTGACTTCACTTTCACTTCTCACTTTCATGCATTGGAGAAGGAAATGGCAACCCACTCCAGTGTTCTTGCCTGGAGAATCCCAGGGATGGGGGAGCCTGGTGGGCTGCCATCTATGGGGTCGCACAGAGTCGGACACGACTGAAGTGACTTAGCAGCAGCAGCCTGATATATTAATTATTGAACATTGATTCTTTTATTCACTTGTGAACGTGTGAGTGTTAGTCTCTCAGCCATTTCCAACTCTTTGTGACCCCATGGATTGCAGCCTCTGTCCATGGAATTCTTACCTGTGGTCAATTATAATTTGAATTCAGTAATAAACAATTATTATGGAAATTGTGGTTTTGTAAAATTGAAATTCTTATTTGTAATTTTTTTAACCTGTTTTGAGACTATATCACTAGTCTCATACAATTGTATCTTTCTGGTATGGAACTTATCAATATATGGTGATCTTTTTTGTCATTTGTAGTCTTCTTATGGGCTTCCCTGGTGGCTCAGACGGTAAAGCATCTTCCTGCAGTGGGGGAGACCAGGGTTCAATCCTTGGCTTGGGAAGATCCCCTGGAGAAGGAAATGGCAATCCACTCTAGCACTCTTGCCTGGAAAATCCCATGGACGGAGGAGCCTGATAGGCTACAGTCCATGGGGTCACAAAGAGTCGGACACGACTGAGCGACTTTCTTTTTTCTGTTACTTATAAAACTACATTAGCTTCTTTTGGTTAGTATTTATCTCGTGTACCTTTTTAATATTCATCTTCAACAATTGCATATTTCTATTTTGTAGGAGTACTTAACTAAAAAGTCTAATCTGATAGTCTTTGTCCTTAAAAGTTAAGAATTTAGTCCATTTATGTTATTGTTAATACTTTTCAATGTGTTTATTTCTATCCTGTTATTTTGTGCTTTTCATTTTGTTTTTCTATAACTGAGGAAAATTTTCTTTGAATAATATAATTTTCCTTCTCTCGCAACTATCTATTTATAAACAATAAGTAAATCTTTCTAGGCTACTTTTTGAATAACTTCTAATTTCTCACCCAATTTTTTAATTCCCTTTTTAACTGAGTTTAATATATAACTTAACCTATCCATTAAGTTTAAAATTATAATTGCTGCTTTTGTGAATAGAAGCTCTTTCTAATTGTTTTCCAAACTTCCTCAAAAAGTTTCATATGCCCTTTTCCTTTGTTTATATACTTAATCTCTTTTATTATTTCAAATTTATTAATGATATTTAATTTTTTCTGTCTTTCAATTTAAAATTATCATGGATAATTTTATATGATTGTTTGTTTTCATAACTTTTAACTCTGAACTTGTGTTCATTGGAACATTTTGTTTATAGAATTCTTTGAGGCCTAGTCTGAGGTGCATTTTCTAGAGAGGAATTGAGTTTGTTTCTGCTTGTTCCTAGGAGCACCACTAATCTAGAATCACTTTGCATGAGTTGACATGAATTTGTGCTGTAGACTCACAGGATAGGAGTATTGTGTTGTGATACCTCCCAAGGAGAATTTTTCATGTTCTTCTGATAACATAATCAATAGAAGAATGACTCTTCTATCCACTTCTGCTAGGCAACCTAACACTGCCCACATAACCATTGGGACTGAGGTTTCTGTAAGGCAGTTGTATTAGATTCCGTGTTAGTGTGCAACCATAGGCTGCATGTTGAGTTTCTCCCACATGCTGTAACCAATGGAATTAAAACTCAAGGTCACCAGGGTTTGGCAAGCATCATCAGAGTGGCTTAGGCACTGGCTTCCCTCCCGAGTTCCATCTTTCACTTCATTTTTTGACCTCTATTGATTTCAACCTTTTTTTTTCTACCTCTGTTATGTACTAAAATTTTATATTTAAAAAAGTTGTAATTTTGCCCAGGTTATTAGTAACCTGGTTATTCTGCAGTATTTTTTTTTTTGAGAGTGTCCAGTCTACTTTACTAGTAGAAATAGAAAAAAGCTATATCTTTTAAAATTTTTATAGAATCTGCCCCTTTTCCCTGTCTTACCTACAGTATCTTAAGTTCAGCCCTCAGCTAGGTTCTTACCTAGGTCCTAATTTCACTTTCCTTCACAGTGTGGTACTGTCAGATTTTTATGGAGTGTTTTTCGGGCTTGGTATAAGATCCAAATTCCTTGGCGAAAACAGAGAAGGGATGGTAAATAAGATGTGACTTAAACTGAAGAGTGTGCTTTTAGCAAACAGAGCCAGTTAAAAATTGGGTTAATCAATAGTATATCTTGCAGGACATAAGGCCACAAAGTTATTTCACTTTACTTTTTAGTATAAAATCATAGATGTTTACTTTGCAATGAAGAAAATAATCAGAGTTCCGAAGTTCATCACTTGTATTTCAAAGCACATAAAATTATTGGCTTAATCTAAAAAGCTCTTTGACAGCAAGTTTCAAGTACTTAAGAATGCATGGAGCTTCTTGGCCATGAACAGAATGAACAGAAAGATGGATATATGCCTCAATATGGAAGTCTTCCAGCATGAATAATTCTATTGCAGATGGATAATGATATGTTGTCTCTCTTTGTTGTTACTGAGCATTAGAATGTTATTAACAATTTGTTTCTTTATCTGTTACCTACAAAGTAGAGATGGAGGGAGAACCAGGTTCTTTTCAAAATGAATTTTCACAGCTTATTTTTATTAGAATCTAAGATACTGTGATTTTTAAATCACGTGATCAGTTCCTCCACTCAGTTAATTGAATACTAATTTTGAAGCTTAAAATCTTTAATTACAAGAGAATTCAAGGAAATACTGAATCAGATAATGCTCATTTTATTTTTCATTCTCCTGTGCAGTATACAAGGTACGCACTCTGTTTCACACACACACACACAAACTCACATACACATACTTTATCAGTAATCCAGTGAAAAAGTTCCTGGCACTTTAAGTTCTTAGACAGAAGGGGGAAGTTTTGTTGATAATATATCAATACATCTAATATATTGGCAAAATATCATTTAGTAAAAATCTTTAGATAGTGAAAAGCAAATTTCATGAAGAATATTACCATGGTTATAAACAGAATAAGAAACACAGCTGTTCAAGTAACAGTGTTGATGTAGATGTTTCAGAGAAACAATATGCAATCAATAATTCCCTGCCAAAGACCTGAAATTGATAGCACACACTTAGCTACGTAAGCACTAGACTTGGGTGGGACGAGAGCTATTTTCAGTGGAAGGGGTTTGCTGAGATGGATAACGGACTTTATGAAACTTCATCCTTTTTGGCCTACGTGTCTTCATACCTTTTGCCTGTTCTTCCCTTATAACTGATGTACAGTTAAAACTGGGCCACTCTGTCTCAAGATATCAGGGTCTTGCTGATTTCACTGTCTTCCTAATAATCATTCCTTGGGTCACAGTAATCAAATGCAACAGAAACCTTACAATTCTGTTCACTGCAGCCCAGACTGGCCAACAGAAACATAGGACAAGCCAAAAGTGCAACATAAATTTTTTTCTACCATTTTATAACAAAGGAGAAGAGACAGAGGAAATATTTTAATAATCTATTTTATTTAATCCAATGTCCAAAAATAGTATCATTTCAGATACAATCAAATTTAAAATTATTAATCAGATAGTACACCTTTTTTTTTTTTTCAAACTAAGCCTCCAAAATCCTTTATGTATTTTAGACTTCTTGCACATTTCAGTTTGGACTAGCCACATTTCAATATTCAGTATCCAAATGTGACTAGTGGCTACTGCATTGACAGCATGTGTGAGCTCAGTCACTTCAGTCATGTCCAACTCTTTGCAACCCCATGGACTGTAGCCTACCAGCTCCTCTGTCCACAGAATTCTCCAGACAAGAATACTAGAGTGGGTTGCCATGCCGTCCTCCAGCAGATCTCAACCCAAGGATAAAACATGTATCTCCTGCACTGCAGGCAGATTCTTTACCACTGAGCTGCCTGTACAGTAATAGACAACATTTTTTAAAGAAGTACAAAAAACAGGTTTTATGAGCATGAACTCATCCACCTCAGTGATAATGGAAGTTTGAGAATACACTTAATTCTCATTTTTAATTCCCTAAGATTGAGATACACATCTGTTTATTTAACAAATATTTTTTCTTTGTTGACTGCATTTTATGATGGACTTAGTGGTAGCGCTGTAATTGTAAATCATCCTCATTCCTGTGGATCTTACATTATCATAGTTAGGGACTGACAAACAATTATTGAACATATATTTTGTGCCCAAAACTCCTCTAAGTGTTCTTTATTTAGTATCTCTGGCATGTTATCAGGAAGGTAGTAACTATCATTCTTTCCAGTTTACAGATGAGAAAATTATAGTCATTTAGCTCATTGCAATAATGTCCTGTCTCCATAGTATTGAAATTCCCCAAATGAAGTAACTGATTCCCATCTAAAGAGTCCTAGGGCAGTTGTGTTCAACCTTGGCAGCACATTGGAACCAATTGGTAAGCTTCTTAAAATTACCAACGCCTGAGAACATTCTTCAGAAATTCTGATTTAGTTGGTTTGAGCTTCAAAAAAAAAAAAAAAAAGACCTAAGTGATTCTAACATGCTGCCCAGGTTGTTTAATCAAGGAGATTTAATCCCATGGTCATGGGAAATTGCTGCCAGTGACCAATAATAGTGGTCCCTTTCTAATTTTTGCTCAGCACAGTATAATTAAGCTTTGGCTTTGTCATTGATACCAAGTTTCAAAGCTTTTACCCAAGTTCCTTTTGTTAATAGCATCTTCTGCTCACTTAAGAGATAACAAATATTTAGCTCTTGCTAAACTTTCTGTTGAGTCTGGAGTCCTTCTCTAAACCGCTACCTCAAGGAGGAATAAGTTTGCATTTCTAACAATACCCATAAGTCTCTGATGGTGTTTATCCAGGAGCTATACTTGGAGAACGATGGATATAGGGTCTGCTTCATTTCCAGCAGATCACTAGAGGTGAGTGTCATCCAATTGGTCATCTGTGCACATCGACAAAAGCCATTCTGTGACTTCTGAAGTGAAAAAGATACATGCCGTACTCTACCTCTGGTACAGGAACCAACATGATCTAGCTCAGAGTTCTCAGCTTGAGCACTGCCCAATATCCCACTCTGGTCCTTCCGGGGAGGGAGGCGGGGGGACCCCTGTGCAAATGTGACAGTCATTTGGAAGAGATCACCAGAAAGAAAAGAAGACAGTACCACTTGATCCCATGGCAATTTGCAAGCCATTTTCTGATAATACTTTTCTAAAGTCCTTATTGACTCACAAAGGAACAACTACTGCCCCTGGCCACTGAATATGCAGAGACTAGGTCTTTCTAGTCATCACAAAAGTAAAGACATGCAGGCATACTCGGACAAGACTGCGAACTCGTCATGACTAACTGTGACCCTATGGACCATAGCCTGCCAGGCTCCTCTGTCCAGGGGATTATCCAGGCAAGAAAACTGCAGTGTTGCCATGCCCTCCTCCAGGGAATCTTCCCAACCCAGGGATCGAACCTGGATCTCTTACATTGGCAGGTGGATTATTTACCACTGTGCTGCCACAGAAGCCCAGAGAAATGCATGTACGCTATGCTAAGTCACTTCAGTTGTGTCTGACTCTTTGCAGCCCCATGGACGATAGCCCGTCAGGCTCCTCTGTCCATGGGATTCTCCAGGCAAGTATACTGAAGTGGGTAGCTATTCCCTTCTCCAGGGGATCTTCCAGACTCAGGGACAGAACCTATGTCTCTTACGTCTCCTGTATTGGCAGGCCAAGTCTTGACCACTAGCGCCCCCTGGGAAGCCCAAAGAGACGCATCAGTTCAGTTCTGTTCAGTCGTTCAGTCGTGTCCGACTCTTTTCGACCCCACAATCGCAGCACTCCAGGCCTCCCAGTCCATCACCAGCATGGAACCACATAAACTTGCTGGCTAAGTTATTGTTAACCAAAAAGAACTTAATGTACTAGGGAGGAAAGTGCAGCCTCCAACAGTTTAAACCCTTTTAGTCTCTGTAATAGCGGGTTGTATAGTGTTTTAGGTTGAGATTAGTTGCTCATAAAGTTGTCAAGATAAAGAACCTTTGCCCAAAGTCTGTTTCTCAGCTGCTTTATGATTAGCAGTACAACAGCTGGAGAATCACATCCTGTGCTCTCCTACCTGCTAAACAGCTTCACACCACCAGATTTTTACATCAAATGAGAAGGGCTATTAAAACGGATTTTAGTTTCTGGTGACTGAGGCTTTTGCGGTGTGACATGCCGAGCAACTCTGAAATATCTGATGACTTATTCTTATTATAATTTTGGTATGGTATGTTAGCATTCTGAGCTTGAAAACACAAATTTTAGCATTCATAGCATCCCTTTCTTAACAAAGAGAAATGCATTTCTTCTAAAAGGAAAAAAAGTATTACAAAATTACCTAGACGCAAATATATTTCAAGTGGTTATCCAGGCCCTATACAAAAACATTCCAATGGAAGCAAATCACTCTTGGTAGCATTCTTTGCATTTTTAATTCCTTGCATTATTCCTGCAACTTCAATGGTTTCATTATTAAGTCAAAATGAAGGTCTTGGCAGCAATGTCCTTTGAATGGTGAACAAAGCAGGTTCATTAGAAGCATTCTAATTTTTCTTATGTTACAAATTGTCATGAGTAAAAGAAATGGATTAGAAGTCTCATAAGGCAAGAAGAAAAATGACATTGCATGCTTTCTGATGAATAAGCTACTCTAAGAAAAAATATTGTTTATGGAAAGTCTGTAACAATAGAGGGATTTTTTCTTTTTAAAAAAGATTGGCCCCTTGCCATCTTTTTCACTAAGCATCTATTCCCCGTGGTGACCACACCATCAACATTTTATGTAATAATCTATTCTCTCTTCTTTTTCCTATAGTCGTGAATTCCTGTCTTCTAGTCCTTCTTGCCCTGCGTTTGGACAGAAACAGGATCTTTCTGTGATCACAGCGATCTATGGTTGCCTTTCAATTATCATCACAGGCATTTTCCATTTCCCAGATTCCCTGGGGCACCCTGAGCCAGCTTCTCCCACTGTGCAGCATGCCCCAAGGATAAATTCCCTGCCATCAGTTGCTGTGTGGGCAGGAAATGCAAACTAATTTTAACCTTAGCTTCACCAAACCATTATTAGAATCTTTAAACCAGAGAAAATAAATCCTACAGTATAGGCAAAAGGCACGGAAGAACGCTATTTGGAGAAACTCTGGGGCTGTTGGGCATTAGGGCTTATTGTAATCTCTGATTCTCTCCATGAATACCAATCCCTGAGAGCGGAGTCTATAGATTTGCATATTTATTATTCTCAAGCACATGTCAGACAGACAATATTTATCTGGGTCAGTGAGCTCAGTTGGTGTGGAGCTAATAAGGCCAAAAGCATGGACTCTTTCCCCTTTGAAACCAGGAAAATGGACTCAGAGAAAAACCAACCTACTCTATATTCACGAGTTGTGTCTCTAAACCTGGCCAGACATCCTGTGAGTGCATGCTGTGGGTAACAAGCAGCATGGGTGAGGAAAAATGTGCTGACTCGGAATGAGTCCAAAGTAAGCATTCTAGAGTTGACTCAAAGTTGAGGTCCCTCAGGAAGCAAAGCCGGACGGTGACCAATTAGGAGGATTGGAATTCATATGCTAGATGAAATAGGCATATAGAGGCAGCTCATCGATCCTTTCTATAGCAAACTCTTTGCAAGATAGTGTTATCTCTGCTGATGTGCACATTGTTTGTTCTATGGTACTGATCATGCATTTTTGATGGCTTCCACTATTTTCAGTGTTCATTTTTTTCATGGGACTCTGCCTCCTGGCCACATAGGAAGACACTGTGTAGAAGTGTCATCTACTTTGAAGTCAAAGACCTGACATCACTTCCATCATTTGCATCACTTACTCTTGCATAGTGCAAAGATACTCTCTAAATAGTTTCCTCATATGCAAGAGAGCTGTTGGAAGGATTCAGGAAGATAAGGTATGTAAAGCTATTAACTTGGTGCCTGGGACATAGTAAACTCTCCACTAATGATGATAGGTGTTATTAGTATATCAGCGGATGGCATTTGAACAATGAGTGGCATAGTATCAGGTTTATGATAAGAAATAACTAAAAATTAGTTCCCATCCTTCTTCCCCAGGTTCTGTTGTCTTTCTGTAGGTATCTCCCTTTCTCCACTGTGTTGCATTTCTTTTATCTTTTGGGGCAATCTCTCTCCCCGCCCAGAGTCTTCCTGCTCCGTGAGTTCATAGAAGAGGTACTTAAGGGTCCTGCTGCGACTATCTCAGGAATGCGCATCCTGCATCTCTCCATCCCTGCAATGATTGCATCTCAAAGTCCTCCTGAGAGCAGCCATCCTTCTATTTAATATTCTCGAAGGCTTACTCATGGGGCTTCCCTGGTGGCTTAGATGGCAAAGCATCTGCCTGCAACGCAGAAGACCCGGGTTCGATCCCTGGGTTGGGAAGATCCCCTGGAAAAGGACATGGCAACCCACCCCAGTACTCTTGCCTGGAAAATCCTATGGACAGAGGAGCCTGGTAGGCTACAGTCCGTGGAGTCGCAAAGACTTGGACATGACCAAGTGACTACACTTCTTCACTTTAAGGCTTACTCATGGGAAGATTTCTTGATGCATCCAAAAACTATATCTAAGTGATGTTATTTAGGAAGCCAGGTGTGATGTATTTGGAAGGTATAGGCTACTTTATTTCCAGAACGTTAAAAATTTGCCTCTCTATAGACCATTGCTTTGCCCAAAAGCTGGAGTCTATTTGGTTGGTGCAAAAGTAATTGCGGTTTAGCATACTGAAATTTGCCGTTTGATATTGGAACACATTGTTATATAAATGTGGTAAGGTTATACATCATTTTAATGCACATTTCTCAGTTTATGTTATTTTGGTTAAGGACATTACTTGCGTTTATTTTATATTTATTTTAGACTATGGAAATGATGTTAGATAAAAAGCAAATTCAAGCGATTTTCTTAGTTGAGTTCATAGTGAGTTGTAAAGCAGTGGAGACAACTTGCAACATCAACAATGCATTTGGCTCAGGAACTGCTAAATGCTAAATGTAGAGTGCAGTGGTGGTTTGAGAAGTTTTGCAAAGGAGATAAGAGCCTTGAAGATGAGGAGTGTAGGGACCGGCCATCGGAAGTTGACAAAGACCAATTGAGAGGATCATCGAGGCTGGATCCTCTTACAACTACATGAGAAGCTGCTGAAGAACTCAGTGTTGACCATTCAATGGTCATTCAGCATTTGAAGAAAATTGGAAAGATGGAAAAGCTTGATAAGTGGGTACCTCAGGAGCTGACCAAAAATCAAAAAATCATCATTTGGAAGTCATCTTCTCTTATTCTGCACAACGATAGCAATCAATTCTTAGATTGTCATGTGTGACAAAGAGTGGGTTTTATACAAATGGCAATGATCAGCCCAGTGGTTGGGCTGAGAAAAAGCTCCAAAGCATGTCCCAAAGCCAAACTTGTACCAAAGTGCATAATCATTATTTGGTGGTCTGCAGCCTGTCTGATCCACTACAGCTTATTGAACCCCTATGAAATCATTACACCTGATAAGTATGCTCAACAAATCAATGAGAAGCACCAAAAATTGCAATGCCTGAAACCAGCATTGGTTAACAGATTGGGCCCAATTCTTCTCCATGACAAGGCCCGACTTCACTTTGCACAACCAGTGTTTCCAAAGTTGACCAAATTGGGCCACTAAATTTTGCCTCATCCATCATATTCACCTGACCTCTCACCAGCCAGCTACCACTTCTTCAAGCATCTTGACAACGTTTGGCAGGGAAAATGCTTCCACAACCAGCAGGAGACAAAAAAATGCTTTCCAAAAGTTTGATTCCCAAATCATAAACAAAAAAAGTTTGTTTATCAAATTTATTTCTCATTGGCAAAAATGTGTTGATTGTAAGTTTCCTATTTTGATTAATAAAGATGTGTTTGAGCCTACTTAAAATGATTTAAAATTCATGGTCCAAAACTGCAATTTTGTTTGCACCAACCTAATATATTGGCATCATGTTCAACTTACTTGAATTAAGCTTTTTTTCCCTCCTCTCAATGATACAGAGAGTGAATTTAATGAAAATAAATTGGTAGGCATGAAAGAAATGTATAATAAACCTTAACTCTAGCCTTACATGCTATGATTCTCAAAATTTAACTTTTGTGTAGAGACTCTGATGTTGTTTCTATATTTCAGTGATTAAAGTGGTAGAAATAACGGCACTTAATTTTTTCATGTACATCTGAGTCTCTAGTCTACCTTATTACTTACATTGATACTGTGATATAGAGGGTGCCAGAGATCACTTCAACTCTGCCATGAGAAACAGATTCCTTTTTAATATTCAAGAAAGTGCATCTGTGGGAGAAAAAATTCCATCAGAGCAACCCATGATTCAAGGAGTTTTGCCTGGCTTTCTTTGTTCACCGCCAGCTGGCTCTGAGGTCAGAGTTACCTGCACTCTCTTTTCCCCCCTTTTTTCATGATGTGTCATGGTCAGATTTGATGTCTTCTACTATTCAAGTATGATCTCAGTTTGCCCTCGATTGTGACTTATCTACACTTTCTGGACTTTGATGACCCATGCATAACCTTGTAGATACATTTGACCCACATTTGTGTTAGTTTTGAAAACTACTGGCAGGAGTCACAAAGAGACAAGATATTGGCTGCAAGGATCTCTGTAGAGGCCCAGTCAGACGAACAAAGACCAATATATTACATTCTTCTAAAGCAGAATCCCTGCAGATGTGTGAATTTCTTTGAACTCAATTTTGAATATATTATCTAGTTGGGTCTAAAACAGATTATTCCTCCTTCATTTCTTCATAATGTGGTCCTCCAATGCAAGAACAACTCTCGAGGTTTTTTTTTTCTCAGATACCTTCCAAAGAATCCTTCTGAAAATGGAAGGAGGCACCTTGGGAACGGGTGTCTTTAATGTGGGCTGGAAGGCTGATGGTTTATCTATGACTTAGGAAGCCGTGCTCCAGTGTTTTCTCAGTACTCCATGCAAAGGGCAGAAGGCATATGGCCAAGTTAACTCATTCTTTAAACTAACACGTATTAAGCACTTACAGATAAACACTCAAAACATGAAGATGAAGAAGACGTGGTCCTTGTCCCCATCTCATAGATAGATAACTTAAATCCTAAAACAAAAAGGTTTATTAATGGATAATGGGCACGATTATAATGCTTCATTACCTTATAGGCAATCGATGTGCTTTTCAATACCATTGAACTATTGTAACTTTTGGGAGTAAAGTTAGCAACACAAGTCTCCAGTAGCTTCACCATATTTTCTATCCATATCTATCTCTCCTACTCCCTTTCAGTTTTTAATTTCCTGTCTTTCCCCAAGATCTCAGGCCCTCAATCAATCAGTTTCATCCAGTGCCCCTTTGATAAACTGCAGGGCAATGTTATGTTTTGGTCTGTCTGCTAGCCCCCAGATCACTGACTAAATGTACTAAGATTTAAAATCACTTGGCAAAGCTGTTGGTTGAATCTCCAATAAAATTATGCACTGAAATGTGCTTGAATTGAAGACAAGTATGGAATGTTTTTGTCTGTGTTATTTTTTATTGAAGTACAGTTGATTTAAGCATGGTGTTAGTTTCAGTTATACAGGGGTGTACAGAATATATATACATATATATGTATATATTCCTTTTCAGATTTGTATATATTATTACAAAATACTAAGTAGAGTTCCTTGCGCTATATAGTAAGTTACTGTTGGTTATCTATTTCATATACAATAGTGAGTATATGTTACTCCCAAACTCTTAATTTATCCTTCCCCCTACTTCCCTTTCCCCTTTGGTAAACATAAGTTTGTTTTCTATTGATATTTTTTATTGATACATTCCCTTGAATCAAGGACTCAAATTTTAAAACCAAATATACCTAAAAGGAGGGTCATTTATAGTGTATTCATTACTTCAATTGCTTTCACTTTTTTCTTTCAAAAACCCATAGGACCCAGAGTATTACATATATTCTTTAGAAAGGTATATTTTAACCCAATTTCGGAATGTAAAGAATTTCAATTAGTCAAACTCAACTCATGAACATTCATAAAGCCTTACATGTCTTTCCTCCCATAGACTACCAGGAACCCACAATTCATTTTCTCTTCCTTTTCTCTTTAAAAAAATGAACCTATGAACGGTAATTACAATGAACCGAAGTGAAATGTTTAACAGAGCTGACGTTTAGGTGCTCATAATTAGGTTTGAAAGTAAACAGATTATTGAGATGGATAGAAGTTATTGTGTTACTTTGTTTTGTTCTAGTGGGCACCATTCCACTGGCAAACATATGTCACCGTAGGGAGGTTAAGAAAAGTCCATAAAGTTTCAAATAGAATCAAGTAGAAGCCTTACAGAGGACCATCAATGTTCAAAATCATAGACTGAGGACACTCCAATTTGTATTGTTTCTGTATAAGCTGGGAATTATTCTTTGCCCGTAAACCAACTAAGTGTTCGTATGTCTACGTATTTTTCCTTTTACTCCCTTCTGTTGCAATTATATCTGTATTTGCATCTATGTTTTTACTTTTCCTTTCGCCTTTAGAAGAGATTGATTCTTGCTAATAATGTAAGGGGTACTTCTAAATCTAATGCGTTCATTCTGTGTACCAGAATCCTAAGAGAAATTTTCAGTTGTCTCATTATTTAAGCACTGATTTATAAAACTAATAGAATGAATCTTCACTGAATGTTAAATCACTGAGAGAGAACTGTGGAAGGGCTTCTCACATGGCTCAGCAGGTGAAAAATCCACCTGCAATGCACGAGACACAGGAGAGGCTGGTTTGATCCCAGGGTCGGGAAGATCTCCTGCAGAAGGGAATGGCTACCCACTCCAGTATTCTTTCCTAAAAAATCCCGTGGACAGAGGAGCCTGGCGGGTTACAGTTCATAGGATCACAATCACAAAGAGTCAGACATGACTGAGCGATAAACACTTATTCTGTTTAGGTTAAATTACAAATTAAGCCTGGTTCTTCTAATTTCAGCATCCAGTTGAAGCCTTCCTTAAACTGGCTACATTCTTAGAAAATTTGACTTTAGCTTCTGTAAGTTTATACCCTCTTCTTTAATTTTTCTGGCACTGCTTTGCTCCCTCATTAAAACATAAGTTCTATGAGCCGGGGCTTCCATTTTGTTTACTTCTGGACTTCCCGTTCCTGGATGGAGTTAGATGTTATTATTGTGTTCTGTCTATCTATTTTATATGATGGTAGTAACTCTGAGCTTTTCTGTTCAATCGTCACAGCTTGGCTTTTTTTTTTTTTTTCCTATTTTAGCTTTTTCTTTTAATGTGGACCATTTTTTAAAGTCTTTATTGAATTTTGTTACAATATTGGTTTTGTTTTTATGCTTTTGTATTTTGGCTGCAAGACATGTGGGATCCTAGCGTCCCCACCAGAGCTCAAACCCTCACCCCCTGCATTGGAAGGTGGAGCTCTAAACCACTGGACCATCAGGGAAGTCCTATGTGTTCGCTTTTATGTAGCCCACAAATAAATATGTATATATAAATTAAATATATATAAACATACATACACCTAGCAGTTCATCTTTTGTCTCTCTCTCTCTCTCTCTTTTTTTTTTTTTTACTAATATTCCATCATTGTGTTTGTTCTAACTTTAAGAAGGAATTTTGTTTTGTATAGTAGAAAACATTTTGACTTAAAAATAATTCCCACAACTTAGGAGAAAATAGCATGGGGCAAGATAATTAACCTCGCTAAGCTTAAATTTCCTTACTTGTAAAATTTTTTAATTAATTGATTATCTTTTATTGAGGTTTAGTTGATTTACAAAGTTGTGCTAGTTTCAAATATACAGCAAAGTGATTCAGTTATACATACATATATACATCAATGCTTTTCAGATTTTTTTCCCTTATAGGTTATTAAATTATAAAATCTATCTCACAAGTTGTGAGATTTAAAAATTATAATATACATAGCGTCCCCACCAGAGCTCAAACCCTCACCCCCTGCATTGGAAGGTGGAGCTCTAAACCACTGGACCATCAGGGAAGTCCTATGTGTTCGCTTTTATGTAGCCCACAAATAAATATGTATATATAAATTAAATATATATAAACATACATACACCTAGCAGTTCATCTTTTGTCTCTCTCTCTCTCTCTCTTTTTTTTTTTTTTACTAATATTCCATCATTGTGTTTGTTCTAACTTTAAGAAGGAATTTTGTTTTGTATAGTAGAAAACATTTTGACTTAAAAATAATTCCCACAACTTAGGAGAAAATAGCATGGGGCAAGATAATTAACCTCGCTAAGCTTAAATTTCCTTACTTGTAAAATTTTTTAATTAATTGATTATCTTTTATTGAGGTTTAGTTGATTTACAAAGTTGTGCTAGTTTCAAATATACAGCAAAGTGATTCAGTTATACATACATATATACATCAATGCTTTTCAGATTTTTTTCCCTTATAGGTTATTAAATTATAAAATCTATCTCACAAGTTGTGAGATTTAAAAATTATAATATACATGACGTGTATAGTACAACGTTTGGCATCTAGTATATGCTCAATAAATATTATCAAAATAATGGAGTTTATCTTATTCTCTCTTTGAGACTGAGGTGCATGGAACAAGACAATTACAAGGTTATAGAATTGCTTGGTGACAAGTGGAGAATGCCTGGCCAGAGTTACTGACTGTGAGATCAGGTATGAATGATAAAGCCTAATTAGCCACAGTGTAACTGAGTTGCTTGTTTTGGCTTTATTTAACAATCAGTTCTGCACAATTAGTTACTATCAATCTAGTCAAAATTAATGGCGCTTCTCCTAGCGAAAGACTTATTATGCAAGGTACATTTTTGTTATTTAAAATTCTGTAGTGTAGTTTAATGTAGTTTCTAAATCAAAGTGTCTCCCTCAAATCCAAAGTAAAAATATTGGTTTAAAAAAATTGATTGTATCAAAGCAAGCAATGTGTCACTGCATGTCAATACCCTGGTTTCACTGAGTTTTAGGTTTTAAGCATTAATTGTCACTTGATTGTAAGTTATTTTCTCATGACCAAATGGGCATATGGGAAACAGTTCTAGAATTATCTTTTTCCCACACAGTTGCTTCGAAGTTTCAAAACACATTGGTGTCAAGTCTATAATTCTCTGAAAAGTCACTGAAAAAAGAAGGCTGGAAATCCTCAGTTCCTTGCTCTATGCACTATGAAGTTGTGTCCCACAAGTTCACTAGGTTCTAGGAAGAGGACCTGGATTCAGAGTCCATATCTCCCATGTTACTAGAGGCTGGAGCTCAACGGTGGTCCCTTCTGACAGGCATGCCTTTTCAGTTCCCATGGGCCAACTTGTCCCTACTCTGCCACTTCTGGTGAGCTTCTTTGCCCCTGAGACACTAGATTTGGAGATTCTACACTTACAAAGAGTGGGACAAAGTGACCTTACACAGGAGAGGAAGTGCAGTTTACTCAGAGAGTGAGCTGTTGAGTGAAGAAAAAGGGACATTCACCAAGGCAAGGTGGATGATTCAGCAGGTGGGCACCTAGATGGAGGAGAAGGGGTGTGGGAGAAATGAACCAAGGACTGTGGTGAGTTTAAGAGAAGTGCCAATGCTAATAGCAGCCATGGGTTTGAGAGACTGACCCTTAGCTGGCACATGAGCACGGCGGCTGTGATGGTGCAGGAGTGCGGCTGAGAGGAGCTACCCCTCGGCCAAGGTCAGGGGTGGTGGCGGAGAGGAGCTGCCCTGCGTCCGAGGTAAGGAGCAGTGGCTAAGCTTTGCTGGAGCAGCCGTGAAGAGAGACCCCACTTCCAAGGTAAGTGAAACCCAAGTAAGACAGTAGGCACTGAGAGAGGGGATCAGAGGGCAGACGGACTGAAACTACAATCACAGACAACTAGCCAATCTAACCACACGGAACACAGCCTTGCTAACTCAAGGAAACTAAGCCATGTCGTATGGGGCCACCCAAGATGGATGGGTCAAGGTGGAGAGGTCTGACAGAATGTGGTCCAGTGGAGAAGTGAATGGCAAACCACTTCAGTATTCGTGTCTTGAGAACCCCATGAACAGTATGAAAAGGCAAAAAAATAGGACACTGAAAGATGAACTCCCCAGGTTGGTAGGTGCCCAATATGCTACTGGAGATCAATGGAAAAATAACTCCAGAAAAAATGAACGGATGGAGCCAAAGCAAAAACAACACCCAGTTGTGAATGGGACTGGTGATAGAAGCAAGATTCAATGCTGTAAAGAGCAATATTGCATAGGAACCTGGAATGTTAGTTCCATGAATCAAGGCAAATTGGAAGTGGTCAAACAGGAGATGACAAGAGTGAACATTGACATTCTAGGAATCAGTGAACTAAGAAGGTCTGGAATGGGTAAATTTAACTCAGATGACCATTACATCTACTACTGCAGGCAGGAATCCCTTAGAAGAAATGGAGTAGTCATCATAGTAAACAAAAGAGTCCAAAATTCAGTACTTGGATGCAATCTCAAAAACGACAGAATGATCTCTGTTCATTTCTAAGACAAACCATTCAATATCACAGTAATCCAAGTCTATGCCCAACCAGTAACACTGAAGAAGCTGAAGTTGAACAGTTCTATGACGACCTACAAGACCTTCTAGAACTAACACCCAAAAAAGATGTCCTTTTCATTGTAGGGGACTGGAAAGCAAAAGAGGAAGTCAAGAAACACCTGGAGTAACAGGCAAATTTGGCCTTGGAGTATAAAATGAAGCAGGGCAAAGGCTAATAGAGTTCTGCCAAGAGAATGCACTGGTCATAGTAAACTCCCTCTTCCAACAACACAAGAGAAGACTCTACACATGGACATCACCAGATGGTCAACACCAAAATCAGATTGATTATATTCTTTGCAGCCAAAGATGGAGAAGTTCTATACAGTCAGCAAAAACAAGACAGGGAGTTGACTGTGGCTACATCAAGAACTCCTTTATGTCAAAATCATACTGAAATTGAAGGAACTGGAGAAAACCACTAGACCATTCAGATATGACCTAAATCAAATCCCTTATGACTATACAGTGGAAGTGAGAAATAGATTTAAAGACTAGATCTGATAGAGTGCCTGATGAACTGTGGATGGAGGTTGGTGACATTGTACAGGAGACAAGAATCAAGACCATCCCTATGGAAAATAAATGCAAAAAAGCAAAATGGCTGTCTGAGGAGGTCTTACAAATAGCTGAGAAAAAAGGGAAGTGAAAAGCGAAGGAGAAAAGGAAAGATATACCCATTTGAATGCAGATTTCCAAAGAATATCAAGAAGAGATAAGAAAGCCTTCCTCAGTGATCAGTGCAAAGAAATAGAGGAAAAGAACAGAATGGGACAGACTAGAGATCTCTTCAAGAAAATTAGAGATACCAAGGGAGTATTTCATGCAAAGATGGGCTTGATAAAGGACAGAAATGGTAGGGACCTAACAGAAGCAGAAGATATTATGAAGAGGTGGCAAGAATACACAGAACTGTACAAAAAAGTCTTCATGACCCATATAATCACGATGGTGTGATCACTAATCTAGAGCCAGACATCCTGGAATGTGAAGTCAAGTAGGCCTTAGAAAGCATCACTATTAACAAAGCTAGTGGAGGTGATGGAATTCCAGTGGAGCTATTTCAAATTCCGAAAGATGATGGTGTCAAAGTACTGCACTCAATATGCCAGCAAATTTGGAAAACTCAGCAGTGGCCATAAGCCTGGAAAAGGTCAGTTTTCATTCCAATCCCAAAGAAAGGCAATGCCAAAGAATGCTCAAACTACTGCACAATTGCACTCATCTCACATGTTAGTAAAGTAATACTTAAAATTCTCCAAGCCAGGCTTCAGCAATATGTGAACCATGAACTTCCAGATGTTCAAGTTGGTTTTAGAAAAGGCAGAGGAACCAGAGATCAAATTGCCAACATCAACTGGATCACTGAAAAAGCAAGAGAGTTCAGGAAAACATCTATTTCTGCTTTATTGACTATGCCAAAGCCTTTGACTGTGGATCACAATAAACTGTGGAATGTTCTGAAAGAGATGGGCATACCAGACCACCTGATCTGCCTCTTGAGAAACCTATATGCAGGTCAAGAAGCAATAGTTAGAACCAGACATGGAAGAACAGACTGGTTCCAAACAGGAAAAGGAAGTATGTCAAGGCTGCATATTGTCACCCTGCTTATTGAACTTCTATGCAGAGTCCATCATGAGAAACGCTGGGCTGGAAGAAGCACAAGATGGAATCAAGATTGCCAGGAGAAATATCAATAAGCTCAGATATGCAGATAACACCACCTTTATGGTAGAAAGTGAAGAAGAACTAAAGAGCCTCTTGATGAAAGTGAAAGAAGAGAGTGAAAAAGTTGGCTTAAAGCTCAACATTCAGAAAACGAAGATCATGGCATCTGGTCTCATTAGTTCATGAGAAATAGATGGAGAAACAGTGGAAACAGTGGCTGACTTTATTTTTCTGGGCTCCAAAATCACTGTAGATGGTTATTGCAGCCATGAAATTAAAAGACGCTTACTCCTTGGAAGGAAAGTTATGACCAACCTAGACAGCATATTCAGAGAAGGTGATGGTACCCCACTCCAGTACCCTTGCCTGGAAAATCCCATGGATGGCAGAGCCTGGTAGGCTGCAGTTCGTGGGGTCGCAAACAGTCGGACACAACTGAGCAACTTCAGTTTCACTTTTCACTTTCATGCATCAGACAAGGAAATGGCAACCCACTCCAATGTTCTTGTTTGGAGAATCCCAGGGACAGCGGAGCCCGGTGGGCTGCCGTCTATGGGGTCGCACAGAGTCGGACACGACTGAAGCGACTTAGCAGCAGCAGCAGTCAAAGCTTTGGTTTTTCCAGTAGTCATGATGGACTATAACGAAAGCTGAGCACAGAAGAATTGATGCTTTTGTACTGTAAGTCCCTTGAACTGCAAGGAGATCCAACCAGTCCATGAGATCGGTCCTGGGGTTCATTGGTAGGACTGATTTTGAAGCTGAAACTCTAATACTTTGGCCACCTGATGCGAAGAGCTGACTCATTGGAAAAGACCCTGATGCTGGGAAAGATTGAAGGCAGGAGGAGAAGGGGACAACAGAGGATGAGATGATTGGATGGCATCACTGACTCAATGGACATGGGTTTGGGTGGACTCTGGGTGTTGGTGATGGACAGGGAGGCCCGGTGTGCTGCGTTTCATGGGGTCGCAAAGAGTCAGACATGACTGAGTGACTGAACTGAACTGATATTGTTTCTACATAAATCATGCGTTTACCATTTGTTAAGGGTGAAATGCATTAACTGAAGTAGACCAACACCTTATTTTTTCTACCTGTTGCTTATATCTAATGCATTCTGTATGTCTTATTTTTATAATTTACTTTTGCAATGTTGCTATCAGTTTATTAGTAGCTTTACTTGACAAATATCTGAGTAGCAATTACTGTATGTGGAGCACCACTCTGGGAATTTTACAAATGGTAAAAGTTATTCTCAATCAAAGACAATGTGTGGAAATAATTTCAATTGTCTTAATATGAGAGGGGATAGCTTCCTAGGTGGCTCATTGGTAAAAAATCCACCTGAGATGCTGGTACATTTCCTGGGTTGGGAGGATCCCCTGGAGGAGGGCATGGCAATCCACTCCAGTATTCTTGCCTGGGGAACCCAGTGGACAGAGTAGCCTGATGGACTATAGTACATGGGATTGCAAAAGAGTTGGACATGACTTAGTGACTAAACAACAACAATTATCACATCATTTAGTGGGTAAAAGACAGAGATGATGCTAAATATTCTGCACAGGACTACCCCTCTCTCTGAACTAAAAGTTGATCTAGCCAAAAATATCAATAGCATGAGTTTTGAAAAATCCTCTATTAATGCCTTAACCTTTATAATAACCCTATAGAGTAGGTACTATTCTTATTTTCATTTTACAGATAAGGAAAATTAAACACAGAGAGGTTAATGAAATAGCTCAAGGTCACACGCTGATGAGTGGCAAAGTTGATGTGTAACACTAAGAGGTCTGTGTCTAAAATCCATGCTCCATCAACACACCAGGCTACCTCTGGGTTGTATGAAAAGTATTTTTACTCTTTTGAAATCTCACCAAGAAAGGCCATATTTCATCTCGTCTCATTTCCTGACCTCAAGACCACAGAGCTTAGACAATACTAGCTTTATTTCTGTTACCCATACCTTCAATGGATGTCTTGTTATTCCACTGGAGTGGGTATGTCAGATACAGAGAAGTTTCCCCTCTCCTAAACTGGACTCAGGTCACAGACCATCCTTAACCCTTTAAAAGTGAAGTAAAAAGTGTTGCTCAATCATGTCCAACTCTTTGCAGCCTTATGGACTGTAGCCCACCAGCCTCCTCTGTCCATGGGATTCTCCAGGCAAGAATACGGCCATGCGTAGCCATTCTCTTCTCCAAGGGATTTTTTCTGAGCCAGGGATCAAACCCAGGTCTTCTACGTTGCAGGCAGATTCTTTACCATTTGAGCCACCAGGGAAGCTCTAACCCTGTTCAGAGATATTCTGTCTTGTGGTTTCTTTATCCTCTTCTTCATGACTTCAAGCCTTTTGACTATTTTAGAGCTAATTTATGTAGGCTTCAGAAGGTAGGTAATGGATAATGAAATTTTAATGAATCTATTTTGTGACAAGTGAGCATTACTAAAGAAGGTGTGAATACACAGTTTGGAAAATTATGATTAAAATTAAAATCAGCTCACTACCTGTGCGTTCTTTATAATAAGACTTCTTAGGTGCTTATATTTCTTTTGATACTCATTAAGTATAAATGTGATATTTAATAATTGCAAAAATGGATGTGAAATTGCATGATAAATCCATCCTTATCTGAAAAAATAAAGCAGAACCAGGTACTCATATTATCTTTTTGCTGTATTGTGTGTCTATTCACCGATGAAACATAGGATTCCTAAGCAATATGTGAGTCCTAACACAAAAGATTTGAGGGAAAATATGTCAAAGTGTATGTTTTGAAAAGCTACTCTTAAGTTTGTAAAACACTTGGCGTCCATCGAACAAAGTGTGGGTGGACAGTCTTGCTGTCAGTAAGTCAGAAATAGTGGGTAATAATTAGAGTTCTGATTTTCCTCAACAGTGTTGCTTCAGTACGTATGTTAGGAAATTGTGACCCTTGACTGCCTGGATCTTCTGAAGCCATGTCACAGCTGGCCGGTGCCCTGGAATCACCCGGTGTGACATGCTGATACTGGATAAAACTCTCTTTTCTTTCAACATCTCATTTCTGTGCAAGTGCCATTACCAACCCAGGCTGTGTACATGGATGCTGAAGGAACAGGGGAATACACAGAGGAGCAGAAAAGAGAAGAAATGAAGAAAACCAGTGAAGGGAAATTGGTCAAAGCTTGAGTCCTCCAGCATCAAAGAAAAAGAGAAGCAGTCAAGAAGAAAAAGAAGTAGGATAGAAGAAAAATTAGGCAAGTGTCCATGGGATTTTCCAGGCAAGAATACTGGAGTGGGTTGCCATTTCCTACTCCTGGGGATCTTCCCAACCCAGGGATCAAACTCATGTCTCTTACACCTCTTACATTGCAGGAGGATTATTTACCACTGTGCCACAATCTCCCTCAAGGTTTTTGGTCCTTTTTTTGTTTAATTACCTCTCTCTCTCATCTCTTCCAGTCTAATGTTATCAGTATACAAACAAACTGTATTACTTCCAAGGTAAACTACAAAATAAAACTAGCAAACCTCACTTCCCCCTAGGAACCCCACTAGCTCTTGCCCATACATTTGCTCCCCTTTATAGCAAAAGCTCTTCAAAAAGATGTCTATGCTCAGTTTGCTTTTCCTTCCTCATCGTCCTACATCTGCTTACCCAATACAGAGTTTATCTGCAAGATTCCAGAGAAATAACTCTTCTTAACTTTTCATCCTCCTCTGACAGGAGGAGCAGGGGCTAACATTAGATTCAGACCTTTTTTTGTTTAATTACCTCTCTCTCTCATCTCTTCCAGTCTAATGTTATCAGTATACAAACAAACTGTATTACTTCCAAGGTAAACTACAAAATAAAACTAGCAAACCTCACTTCCCCCTAGGAACCCCACTAGCTCTTGCCCATACATTTGCTCCCCTTTATAGCAAAAGCTCTTCAAAAAGATGTCTATGCTCAGTTTGCTTTTCCTTCCTCATCGTCCTACATCTGCTTACCCAATACAGAGTTTATCTGCAAGATTCCAGAGAAATAACTCTTCTTAACTTTTCATCCTCCTCTGACAGGAGGAGCAGGGGCTAACATTAGATTCAGGATGTCATAGAATGAGAGATTTTATTTTCTTGGGCTCCAAAACAATGCAGAAGGTGACTGCAGCCATGAAATTAAAAGACACTTGTTCCTGGGAAGAAAAGCTATGACAATCCTAGACAGCATATTAAAAAGCAGAAACATCACTTTGCCAACAAAGATCTGTATAGTCAAAGCTATGGTTTTTCCAATAGTCAGGTATGGATGGATGTGAGAATTGGACCATAAAAAAGGCTGAGCACTGAAAAATCAATGCTTTTGAACTGTGGTGCTGGAAAAGACTCTTGAATGTCCTTTGAACGGCAAGGAGATCCAACAAGTCAGTCCTAAAGGAAATCAACCCTGAATATTCCCTGGAAGGACTGATGCTGAAGCTCCAATACTTTGGTCACCTGATGGGAAGAGCTGACTCATTGCAAAAGGCCCTGATGCTGGGAAAGACTAAAGACAAAAGGAGAGGAGGGTGGCAGAGGATGAGATGGTTAGACAGCATCATCGACTCAATGGACATAAATTTGAGCAAACTCTAGAGACGGTGAAGGACAGGAGAGCCTGGCATGCTGTAGTCCATGGGGTTGCAAAGAATTGGATATAGTGACTGAGCAGCAACAGAAAAAAGTGAGAGGGCTGGGAGGCCCTGCCCACTGAGACGCTGTCCCTGAGTTTTGTTCCGAGATCTCTCCCCCATAACGTGAAATGGCCCCAGGCCATGTCTTCAGTGTCTTCTTGCTAGTCTAAGCTGATAATTGGGGAACGTGAATTTTGTTTTTGCTTCCCTTTGAGAATTGGGACTTTGAAATCAGCCACTGTTGGTCTCTATTCACATTTTGCTGCAGAGGAAAAAAACAAAACAAAACAGAAAACACTGAATGTAGTCTTTGCCTTTTATACATTGAAACTTGCTACCTACAGACCACCATTCATCAGTTAAGCCAGGCCAGTGACAAATCATAGAATTACTAAGTCTTTGTCAAGAGTCATTCTGAGGTCTAAATTCTCATTTTCCTTTGTGCTGATTCTCTGCTAATGGGCATGTGTACAGAAGTACTGTGACCCTCATTTGGGAGAAGAACATGCCAGAAGGCCAGGACACTGGTCTGCTTTTCGGTTGGCTAGAGAAAATGTGCACTACAGTAACTTTTCACCAAATATAATTGTCATTTACCCTACATCATTTTGAGTGCCTGTCTCCATACATTAAGTAGAAGTGGCCTGTGGAATTCATTGTATGACTGTGAAAATGTGTAGATAGGAAGACTCAAAGCCGAACTCAAAGCATCTTAGAACATGGCCCCTGAAACACGTGAGGGATTCTGTGTAGTAGAGGTTCTCACTGCTGAATTTATTGGGAAATTTTTTAAAAATCCTTTTTAAAATAGAAACATTAAGAAACAACTTGCTAAACTCATTTTTTACATTTTCAGTTTATTTTTTGGAAGTGACCATCATTGCTGGTTCCCAGACAACAGCAAACTGAGTTAAAGATAGTGTCAAATGAGAGAGGCTTTGAGGTCCTAGCATTGGGTCTATTCTAATGTACTTGGAAAGAATGAAGAATGCAGTTCTATGCTGAGGGGTCCTGAGCCACTATGGTGTCCCAGCCACACAGAAGAACAATCCAGTGTATTGTGTCTGGCCATAATGAGCTGAATAGGACTTATAAATGAAAGCACCAGAAACAAAACAATAAAAGTGATGGTTTGTAGATGAACAAGGAAGAGAAAAGCAGAAGTGATACCGTAGCAAGAATATCTTGGTAGAATTATGTGACCTGGTTTAGCTTCCAGCTGTGTGACTGCAATTACACTCTGAGCCTCTGTGCTCTGACTTCTACACTGGGAGTAACAACATTGGGCCCACCCCCCATCTGCCCACAGTGCTTCGCAGGTGCAGCAGTGATCTGTGTCCCACCAAGGGGATCACTCCTATGGGGGTGAAACATAGTGGTTAAGAGTGGAAACTCTAGATGTCCACCACCCCCCTGTGCATGGCAATCGTCTAGGCACTCACTGCATTTTCCACTTAACTTTCTCATCTATAACATGAGGAAAACAACAGAAACCATCTCTCAGGATTTGAGGATCAAATGAATACTTTTTTTAAAAATTAATTTTCATTGGAGTATTGTTGCTCTACAATGCTGTGTTAGTTTCTGCTCTACAGCAGAATGAATCAGCCGTACACGCCCATACATCCCCTCCCTTTTGGACTTCCTTCCCATTCACGTCACCAGCGTGCATAAAGTAGAGCTCCTTTTGGTATACAGTAGGTTCTCATTAGTTTTCCATTTTATACATAATATCAATAGTAATCACATCAATAGTAATAAAATCAATCAATAGTATCGATGTATTTTATCCATAATATATCAGTGTACTGGTGTTAATCTCAATCTCTGGATTCCTCCCATACCTCCCCTTTTCCTCTTGGGAATCCTTAAAAACAGTTACTTTGGCGCCTGGCACACAGTGAGTGTTGGCTGTTGACTCCAGTGTCCCTCCTGCCCCTCCACCGACAATGGGGAAGAAGACACAGTGGCCTCATATTTGCCTCCATTTGAGGTGGAGTTATCATCCATACAGGCAACTCCATAGACTTGTTCCAGGCATCAAGCAGCAGAATAGAAGGGGAAAGCTTTATAAGTTCTTTACAAATAAAGGCATTGTTATTATTTGAATTCAGCACACCCCAAGGAAGAAAAACAACTTTAATGATGTACATTCAACTAAATAATGCAGAATTTAATTAGTTTAAACTGTGGGATTTGGTATGAAAGACTTTTTAGGTGGGTTGTAGCATTGCTTTTAGAAAATAATTAGTCCATTTTAGGGTATGAAACGAGTTTCTAAAGCCTTCAAGAATGAATGCACCCCTTGAAGAGCCCTTCATAAGACTGGCTGGCACTAGGGCAAAAAGAACTCCTTGTTATACAGACTAATGTTCACCCTCCTCATAAAATACTTTGGGCCAGTCATTGAGCGAATCCATCTTGTTATTAATTTCCATTTTATTTTTTAATAAGTTTAAACCTTTCAACATTTTATTATGTAAAGTGTTTGAGTGCTGTCCATGCACTTTCCCTGTAAAGTTTAAGTTTTCTAGACTGGCACAAGAAACTATTTTTTTAAATGTAAATTTGATTCAAATATTGGTGCACTCTAGGTCCATTATTGACTTGACAGCTGAACTCTTGAATCTCTTGACAATTTAAATATTAATGTAGACTTTCACTAGCATCACAGGTGTTTTACCCAATACAATCAAAAGGGAAATTGATGCCCTTCAAGAAGCTGGCATTTGATAATGTGGACTTTCTGAAGGGCCCGACAGAGGTGCTCTCAAGGGAAAGAGACATCCAAAATATTTGCCATAAGTTTTTGTCTGCTGCAGAACTTCCTCTCCACTCCTAGAAAAGGTGAGTCTAATTTTATAGAAATTCCTAGGCACCCAGCTGCTCCTAGATGTAGGCAATTTGGAGATTCATGGGTAGAGTTTGAATTAAGCAGCATTTTTCTTTGAAATAAAATCTTTAGCACTTCAAGAATGATCCACTTTCAGAAAATTATGGCCCCCAGGTTTCATCCTGTCATCATGAAAAGTAATTCTGGAGGGGAGTTGTTAAATCAATGTTATGTTTTTGATAGATATTAAATGACCAGATAATCTTCAAAGTAAAATTATTATAAAAAAAAAGGTAAGCTAATTGTTGTCCATGTTTAAAATCAAGTAGCACTGACATATATACGCTACCATGTATATATTGACAAATGTACACTAGCTAGCTTAAAAGAGATAGCTAGTAGGAAGCTACTGTATAACACAGGGAGCTCATCCTGATGCTCTGTGATGGCCTAGAGGAGTGGGATCTGGGGCAGTGGGCGGGAGACTCAAGAGGGAAAGGATATATGTATACTTAGAGCTGATTCACGTTGTTGTACAGCAGAAACCAACACAACACTGTAGAGCAATTATCCTCCACTTAAAAATCAATTAAAAAAACAGAAGGCACATATATGTATAACTAAACCACTGTGCCGTACAGCAGAAGTTACCATATTGCAAAGTAATTATCAGTTCAGTTCAGTTCAGTTCAGTCGCTCAGTCACGGCCGACTCTTTGCGACCCCATGAATTGCAGCTTGCCAGGCCTCCCTGTCCATCACCAACTCTGGGAGTTCACTCAGACTCACGTCCATTGAGTCCGTGATGCCATCCAGCCATCTCATCCTTGGTCGTCCACTTCTCCTCCTGACTCCAATCCCTCCCAGCATCAGGGTCTTTTCCAATGAGTCAACTCTTCACATGAGCTGGCCAAAGTACTGGAGTTTCAGCTTTAGCATCATTCCTTCCAAAGAAATCCTAGGGTTGATCTCCTTCAGAATGGACCGGTTGGATCTCCTTGCAGTCCAAGGGACTCTCAAGAGTCTTCTCCAACACCACAGTTAAAAAGCATCAACCCTTCGGCGTTCAGCCTTCTTCACAGTCCAACGCTCACATCCATACATGACCACAGGAAAAACCATAGCCTTGACTAGATGGACCTTAGTAGGCAAAGTAACGTCTCTGCTTTTGAATATACTATCTAGGTTGGTCACAAATTTTCTTCCAAGGAGTAAGCATCTTTTAATTTCATGGCTGCAGTCACCATCTGCAGTGATTTTGGAGCCCAGCAAAATAAAGTCTGACACTGTTTCTACTGTTTTCCCATCTATTTCCCATGAAGTGATGGGACCGGATGCCATGATCTTCATTTTCGGAATGTTGAGCTTTAAGCCAATCTTTTCACTCTCCTCTTTCACTTTCATCAAGAGACTTTTTAGCTCCTCTTCACTTTCTGCCATAAGGGTGGTGTCATCTGCATATCTGAGGTTATTGATATTTCTTCTGGCAATCCTGATTCCAGCTTGTGTTTCTTCCAATCCAGCGTTTCTCATGATGTACTCTGCATATAAGTTAAATAAGCAGGGTGAGAATATACAGCCTTGACATATTTGGAACCAGTCTGTTTTCCATGTCCAGTTGTAACTGTTGCTTCCTGACCTGCATACAGATTTCTCAAGAGGCAGGTCAGGTGGTCTGGTATTCCCATCTCTTTCAGAATTTTCCACAGTTGATTGGATCCACACAGTCAAAGGCTCNAAAGTCTGACACTGTTTCTACTGTTTCCCCATCTATTTCCCATGAAGTGATGGGGCCAGATGCCATGATCTTCGTTTTCTGAATGTTGAGCTTTAAGCCAACTTTTTCACTCTCCTCTTTCACTTTCAACAAGAGGCTTTTTAGCTCCTCTTCACTTTCTGCCATAAGGGTGGTGTCATCTGCATATCTGAGGTTACTGATATTTCTCCCGGCAATCTTGATTCCAGCTTGTGTTTCTTCCAGTCTAGCGTTTCTCATGATGTACTCTGCGTATAAGTTAAATAGCAGGGTGACAATATACAGCCTTGATGTACTCCTTTTCCTATTTGGAACCAGTCTGTTGTTCCATGTCCAGTTCTAACTGTTGCTTCCTGACCTGCATACAGATTTCTCAAGAGGCAGGTCAGGTAGTCTGGTATTCCTCTCTCTTTCAGAATTTTCCACGCTTTATTGTGACCCACACAGTCAAAGGCTTTGGCATAGTCAATAAAGCAGAAATAGATGTTTTTCTGGAACTCTCTTGCTTTTTCCATGATCCAGTGGATGTTGGCAATTTGATCTCTGGTTCCTCTGCCTTTTCTAAAACCAGCTTGAACATCAGGAAGTTCACGGTTCACATATTGCTGAAGTCTGGCTTGGAGAATTTTGAGCATTACTTTACTAGCATGTGAGATGAGTGCAATTGTGCGGTAGTTTGAGGTTTCTTTGGCATCGCCTTTCTTTGGAATTGGAATGGAAACTGACCTTTTCCAGTCCTGTGGCCACTGCTGAGTTTTCCAAATTTGCTGGCATATTGCTGGCATATTCAGTCACTCAGTCATGTCCAATTCTCTATAAACCCATGGACTGCAGCATGCCAGGCTTCCCTCTCCTTCACCATCTCCCAGAGCTTGCTCAAACTCATGTCCATTGAATCAGTGATGCCATCCAACCATCTCATCCTCTGTCATTCCCTTCTCCTGCCTTCAATCTTTCCCAGCATAAGGGTCTTTTCCAATGAGTTGGTTCTTTGCATCAGGTAGCAAAAGTACTGGAGCTTCGGCTTCAGCATGAGTCCTTCCATTGAATAGTCAGAGTTGATTTCCTCTAGGCTTGACTGGTTTGATCTCCTTGCTATCCAAAAAACTCTCAAGAGTCTTCTCCAGCACCACAGATTGAGGACATCAATTCCTTGGTGCTCAGCCTTTTTTATTGTCCACCTGTCACATCCGTATGTAGTTAATTGCAAGGTTGTGCCAGGTTTCAGGTGTCCAGCAAAAAAGTAAAACTAACTTTTAATGTTAAAAATTGGAGAATAAAACAAAAACAAAAAAGTCTATGTCCCAAATTGAAAAATTCCTTTGTAAACAACCCTTGGAATGAAAAGGAAATCAAATCAAAAACTGAAAAATTACTAAGAAATGCTGATACTAGAACTACATAGCAGAATTGCTTGGTGGGAGAAAATACAATTAGCTGGTTTCAGAACAATATCATACATATTTAGATGTTTTGGAAAAATAAGAATTACAACAGCCAGCCTCTGTTACCCTCAGCTACATTAATAGCCAGCCAGGATCCAGCCCAACTTACCAGCAGGCTAACAGCACATACAGAAACTTTGGCCCCCTAACCACCCAGAACCAATGCTTTGCCTAACAGTGAGCCAGGACTAGCCCTGGGGCCCCTGGAATTCCATAGCCAGACACATCATGACCCAGCCCTGCCAGCCAGCGGTCAGCCTCCACACAAGTTAGGGCCTGGAAACCAACCAGACCAGGGGCCAGACTGTCTCACCCTAAAAGACCACCACTGGTAATCAGCCTACCCACAGAAGGACTCCACATACAGCCCACACAAAGGCACCCCTAAGGCATATAATTCTGGTGACCAGACATGAGCATGCTGCTGGGGTGCATAAGATGTCTCCTACAAAAGGCCACTTCTCCAAGGCTGGGAAACAACCTACCAGATACATCAAAACAAAACAAAGTTGGCAAGTTAGGCAAAATGAGGCAACAGAGGGATATGTTCAAGATAAAGCCCCAGAAGAAGAATTAAGTGGAGATGGGGAAAAGCAAAAGTTCAGTTCAAGGTAATGATTGTAAAGATGATAGGAGAAGAATGGATGAACAGAGCAAACAGATGTAACAGATGCTGGCTGTAGTAATTCTTATTTTTTCCAAAATGTCTAGATATGTATTATATTGTTCTGAAACCAGCTAATTGTACTTTCTCCCACCAAACAATTCTGCTATGTAATTCTATTATCAGCATTTCTTAGTCGTTTTCCAGTTTTTGATTTGATTTCCTTTTCATTCCATGGGTTGTTTACAAAGGAAATTTTCATTTGGGACATAGACCTTTTTTATTTTTTGTTTTATTCCCCAATTTTTAACATTAAAAGTTATATTTTTTTTTGTTGGACATCTGAAGCACCCTCAAGTTATTAACAAAGAGAAAATAAAAGGAAGAATTAAACAAAATGAAGGATGTAGTAACTGAAATGAAAGATACACTAGAAGGAATCAACAGTAGATTAAATGATACTGGGAACTGGTTCAGCAAGCCAGAAGACAGAGGAGTAGAAATGACAAGTTGAATAGAAAAAAGAAATGAAGACAGATTAAGAGACCACTGGGAAAGCATCAAACATAGTAACATTTGAATTAAAGAGGTCTCAAAAAAAGGTGCACTGGAGAAGGAAATGGCATCACACTCCAGTGTTCTTGCCTGGAGAGTCCCATTGACAGGGGAGCCTGGTGGGCTGCCGTCTATGGGGTCGCACAGTCAGACACGACTGAAGCGACTTAGCAGCAGCAGCAGAAAAAGGAGGAAAAAAGAGGCAGAAAACATACTTATTTGAAAACACAACAGTTGAAAACTTCACTAACTCAGGCAGAAAAATAAACAGATCTAGATCCAGGAGCACAAAAAGCATCAAGCAAGAGCAACCCAAGGAGGACCCTTAACAAGACATATCGTAATTAAAATAGTACAAATTAAAGATAGAATATTAAAAAAAAAAAAAAACATGGAGAAAGCAGCATTCCTGGGCATATAGTCAAAGAAAACAAACTAAAAGACCGACTCAAAAAGGTGCATGCACCCCAGTGTTCATAGCATCATTCCTTACAATAACCAAGATATGGAGTCAACCTAAGTGTCCATCAGTGAATGAGTGAATAAGGATATGGTACTCATATATACAATGGAATACCATTAAAATGAAAATTTAAATGGCATTTTAAATGCCATTTAAAATGACATGAGGACCTGGAGGATATTATGCTTAGTGAAATAAGCCAGACAGAGAAAGACTAATACTGTATGTTATCACTTATAAGTAGAATAAATCAAAAAAAAAAAAGCATGAATGAATGTAACAAAACTCTGTCCATAGGATAATCTCCACAGTACATAGTTGAATGAAAAAGTTGGAGCAGAGCAGGATGTGTAGCATACTACACAAATATACAGCTGCTGCTGCTGCTGCTGAGTCGCTTCAGTCGTGTCCGACTCTGTGCGACCCCGTAGACGGCAGCCCACCAGGCTCCCCCGTCCCTGGGATTCTCCAGGCAAGAACACTGGAGTGGGTTGCCATTTCCTTCTCCAATGCATGAAAGTGAAAAGTGAAAGTGAAGTCGCTCAGTCATGTCTGACTCTTCGCGACCCCATGGACTGCAGCCTACCAGGCTTTTCTGTCCATGGGATTTTCCAGGCAAGAGTACTGGAGTGGGCTGCCATTGCCTTCTCCACAAATATACAGCTAGCATATTGAAACAGCATGACTCATGAGTGAAATCACACAGTGACTTTATGTCCCATTGACCCATTAAAATGTATTCACTGGGGAAGGTCTCCTACCCCTAGATGAAGATTCATTTCCATGGTTTTTCTGATCACTTGTGAGTTATACAAAGCTTTATATCACTTCAGATCACCAGTATCAATTTAGACTTCTCAAGCTCAATTAAGAAATTAGAATGCCCAGTCCTATGCCATACTCAAAACTGTGAACTCAAAGTTAAGTTACCATTGCACCTCTCTCTCAAGGGAGACCTCCTTTCTCTAGCTCAACTTTGCTGCTACTTATTACTAGTTATTTCTGACCACTCGAGGGTGGGATGATGTGAGGTAAAGAGCGTGAAAGTAAGCATTGTGCTGTACATTCTGAGGGGCTTCCCAGGTGGCTCAGCAGTAAAGAATCCACCTGCCAATGCAGGAGACACAAGTTTGATCCCTGAGTCAGGCAGATCTCCTGGAGAAGAAAATGCCAACCCACTCTCATATTCTTGCCCAGAAAACCCCATGGACAGAGGAGCCTAGAGGGCTGCAGTCCATGGGATGGCAAAGAGTAGGACACAACTTAGCAGCTAAACAACAACAAATATCTCTAGGTCTGACAGGTGATTGAAACAGACGATTTTTACTCAGGTGTAGGGGGGCCAACTTGTTCCAGGTTTCCAGGACCTTCCCAGTTTTAAAATCAAAGTCCCTGCCTTTGAAATTCCGCCAGTCCACATCAGTTGGGATGGCCATCATCCTACTCAGAGGCTACTGTTGTGGCTAAATAGTGGCAATCCTCCCACCACTGGAGGTATCTCACCTGCTTTTCCCTGACGCACTTGGTGTACTCTCCTTAGGGGTACTGCCTACTCTTCCTCCTGGCGACTTTGCATTCCACCTCCAGATTATGAATGCTGAGCTCTCTTCCCCATCTAGATAGACTATTGTGTGTGACTTAATGTAACTCTTGCCCTCCCCTTCCCCATCTCTCTCTCTCTCTCTCTTCCTTGTGTGGTCCATCCTGGTACATGAAAATCACACATTTTTTGTGTTGACACACTATGAGCTTCAGGAGCCAACCCATGTGACCAAACTCCCACGGCTCCACCCACCTGTTTCTTTGGCTCTCAGGCGAGTGGGAGACACCACACTGTTAGTGTCCGTCGCTTGGCAAGGCCCCATGTCAAAATGAGTCCCCTGGAAGGTTCCCTCTACACCTGAGGGGGTGGCTCATGCACTGCTCTCTCCAAAGAAATCATTTTCAAAATCACAAATTTATCTCACTCTCCTTTTGCATCAGCAATCCACTAATTTATACCCACAAAGTGGGTACAAAATTGAAGGCCACAAAATTGGGTTCTGTTTTCACTGAGGATTTATATTTTGGTATGCTATTCACTTTAGTATCTGGCAATCTAATATCTGTCATCTGAGGCTCTTCACTGAAAGTGTCAATTTAACATCATATTTCTATTCTATATAGGTATAGAATAGCACTGGAAGAATGTATAAGAAATAGCAGTTAAAAACATATATACAGAAATAGTTATTTATCTCACTCTCCTTTTGCATCAGCAATCCACTAATTTATACCCACAAAGTGGGTACAAAATTGAAGGCCACAAAATTGGGTTCTGTTTTCACTGAGGATTTATATTTTGGTATGCTATTCACTTTAGTATCTGGCAATCTAATATCTGTCATCTGAGGCTCTTCACTGAAAGTGTCAATTTAACATCATATTTCTATTCTATATAGGTATAGAATAGCACTGGAAGAATGTATAAGAAATAGCAGTTAAAAACATATATACAGAAATAGTGGTTGGCTCCAAAATGGGAAGTAACTGACAGAGAAGAGAAGAGAAGGAGACTTACTTTTCACTACTGACATTTTAGTGTCATTTATACCATTTAAATGTATATACTGTACATATATCATTAAAACAAATTAGTATTTCTTGAAAGGTAATGGTAGAATGCCTATGATTAAACTTAAGCACAAGCCTTGTATAAATTGCCAAATTTAGCTTCTAGTTCAGTTCAGTTCAGTCGCTCAGTTGTGTCCGACTCTTTGTGACCCCATGAACCTCAGCAGGTCAGGCCTCCCTGTCCATCACCAGCTCCCGGAGTCCACCCAAACCCATGTCCATTGAGTCAATGATGCCATCCAACCATCCTATCCTCTGTTTTCCCCTTCTCCTCCTGCCCTCAATCTTGCCCAGCATCAGGGTCTTTTAAATGAGTCAGCTTTTTACATCAGGTGGCCAAAGTATTGGAGTTTCATCTTCAACATCAGTCCTTCCAATGAACAACCAGGACTGATCTCCTTTAAGATGGACTGGTTGGATCTCCTTGCAGTCCAAGGGACTCTCAAGAGTCTTCTCCAACACCACAGTTCAAAAGCATCAATCCTTTGGTGCTCAGCTTTCTTTATAGTCCAACTCTCACATCCATACATGACCACTGGAAAAACCATAGCCTTGACTAGACGGACCTTTGTTGAGAGTAATTAATAAATGTGGTTCTAGGCAGGAATAGATGAATCAAAAAAAAAGCAGAATGGAAAGTACAGAAACAAATGTGAGGCTATATATGAACTTACCATATGCTAAAAATATCTCAAATCAATAGGGGGATCAATTATTTTAAAAGCTGTGTCTAAGCAATAGGCCCGACATTTGAATAAACATAAAGTTAGGAATACACGGAAGAACTGTACAAAAAAGATCTTCATGACCCAGATAATCATGATGATGTGTTGACTAATCTAGAGCCAGACATCTTGGAATGTCAAGTGGGCCTTAGAAAGCATCACTACGAACAAAGCTAGTGGAGGTGATGGAATTCCAGTTGAGCTGTTTCAAATCCTGAAAGATGATGCTGTGAAAATGCTGCACTCAGTATGTCAGCAAATTTGGAAAACTCAGCAGTGGCCACAGGACTGGAAAAGGTCAGTTTCCATTCCAATTCCAAAGAAAGGTAATTCCAAAGAAAGGTGATGCCAAAGAAACCTCAAACTACCGCACAATTGCACTCATCTCACATGCTAGAAAAGTAATGCTCAAAATTCTCCAAGCCAGACTTCAGCAATACGTGAACCGTGAACTCCCTGATGTTCAAGCTGGTTTTAGAAAAGGCAGAGGAACCAGAGATCAAATTGCCAACATCCGCTGGATCATGGAAAAAGCAAGAGAGTTCCAGAAAAACATCTATTTCTGCTTTATTGACTATGCCAAAGCCTTTGACTGTGTGGATCACAGTAAACTGTGGAAAATTCTGAAAGAGATGGGAATACCAGACCACCTGACCTGCCTCTTGAGAAATCTGTATGCAGGTCAGGAAGCAACAGTTAGAACTGGACATGGAACAACAGACTGGTTCCAAATAGGAAAAGGAGTACGTCAAGGCTGTATATTGTCACCCTGCTTATTTAACTTATATGCAGAGTACATCATGAGAAATGCTGGACTGGAAGAAACACAAGCTGGAATCAAGATTGCTGGGAGAAATATCAATAACCTCAGATATGCAGATGACACCACCCTTATGGCAGAAAGTGAAGAGGAGCTAAAAAGCCTCTTGTTGAAAGTGAAAGAGGAGAGTGGAAAAGTTGGCTTAAAGCTCAACATTCAGAAAACGAAGATCATGGCATCTGGTCCCATGACTTCATGGGAAGTAGATGGGGAAACAGTGGAAACAGTGTCAGACTTTGTTTTTTTGGGCTCCAAAATCACTGCAGATGGTGACTGCAGCCATGAAATTAAAAGGCGCTTACTCCTTGGAAGAAAAGTTATGACCAACCTAGATAGTATATTCAAAAGCAGAGACATTACTTTGCTGACTAAGGTCCGTCTAGTCAAGGCTATGGTTTTTCCTGTGGTCATGTATGGATGTGAGAGTTGGACTGTGAAGAAGGCTGAGCGCCAAAGATTTCATGCTTTTGAACTGTGGTGTTGGAGAAGACTCTTGAGAGTCCCTTGGACTGCAAGGAGATCCAACCAGTCCATTCTGAAGGAGATCAACCCTGGGATTTCTTGGAAGGAATGATACTAAAAGTGAAGCTCCAGTACTTTGGCCACCTTATGCGAAGAGTTGACTCATTGTAAAAGACTCTGATGCTGGGAGGGATTGGGGGCAGGAGGAGAAGGGGACGACAGAGGATGAGATGGCTGGATGGCATCATGGACATGAGTCTGAGTGAACTCCGGTAGTTGGTGATGGACAGGGAGGCCTGGCATGCTGCGATTCATGGGGTTGCAAAGAGTCGGACACGACTGCACGACTGAACTGAACTGAACTGAACTGAAAGTTAGGCTTCTTGCTCACTCCTAAACCAAACCAATTTCATGTAGACCAAAAAGATGAATTAAAGAAAGTTAACCATATAATGTTATGACATGGGAAAGGACATCAAGTATGATACAAATAGAGAAGCTGTGAAGGAGAAGTTGAATAATTAACTACATAAAAATTGAAGCCATTGAAATTTCCCCAAATGTAAATAATGACAAAATACATATATATGTACACACACAGAAAAATAATCCACAAAGCTATGCACCATAGCAATCAAAGTAGTTTGACTTTATGGCCATATTACACAGGCAATTTTAATTGTCCTGTTCTTTTTCTTGAAAAAAAGAGGAGTTGTCCTGTTTGTTTTTTCTTGAAATTAGTCTGCATTACTTAGTAGTAGACTTATTTTAGATTACATCAGGAATAAAATGTGATCTGTTACAATAATGATTCCTTATTGAAATAACATTTTCCAGTAAAACATAAATATGTTTGCTCCTGCAAAGGACATGTTTTCATAGCAGTATTTTATCCCCGCGGTCCTATTCCTAGAGTTACTGATCCTCATCAAGAAAAGGGCTGAAACTTGAATCCTTCTATGCACTTACTTACTTTGAGCTAATGTTAATAGTCCACTGTCCACAATGACACTTGAGACAGGTTCTATTGACGAACCTGAAATCGGAGACCTTGGTTATAAGCAACGCCCAACAGAATGCTATTGTGAAGGGTGTACATGCTCTAATTGATTTATTCTTTCACACCCAGGTTAAATTTTTCTAATTCCAGCTTCAGAGGACAGGGCAGGGCAGATATTTTTAGCCAAAAAAGTTCAGAGAAGAAGCAATTATGGTTATACTGCTTCAAAAATCAACATTTGCAGTGTTCAGAAGCTGGGGGAAAAAAACATGTGTAATCCACAAAAGAAAAGCTCACTATGGGATAAAGCACTAATAAACCACAAAACAGATATGAAGATGTTCCATTAGTAGTAGTGACAGCGCCTTTTATTGAATGTCTGCCATGTGCCAGGCCCTGTGCTGTGTGCTTTATTATGTTCTCTCAAGCCAGAAGTAACTTCTTTAAAACCAGACTCCTTTACTGATTACTTTTCAAAAAAGATAATTTCACAAAAGTTGAATTTCTTGAGATTTTTCTAGCTCATTGCATTATCTGGAAAATTGTTGCTGAGTACAGACATAAATAATAATAAAGGTCCTAATACCTATTAAAAGTTTCCAGGAAGTTTTAAAATAGAAATGAAGATTTTTGGACCCTTTCATTTTCCATATTGAAAAACAGAGTTTATAGCATTGTCAAACACTAAACTTTCTCTAAGGAGCTAGAAGAAGATGATGATGAAGGCGTTGCTGCTGCTGCTGCTAAGTCGCTTCAGTCATGTCCAACTCTGTGTGACCCCATAGACAGCAGCCTACCAGGCTGCCCGTTCCCTGGGATTCTCCAGGCAAGAACACTGGAGTGAGTTGCCATTGCCTTCTCCAATGCATGAAAGTGAAAAGTGAAAGTGAAGTCACTCAGTCGTGTCTGACTCTTCGTGACCCCGGGACTGCAGCTCACCAGGCTCCTCCGCCCATGGGGTTTTCCAGGCAAGAGTACTGGAGTGGGGTGCCATCGCCTTCTCTGGATGAAAGTATTAGCCAGCACTTAATGAGCCTTACTCTAGGTCAGGTGCTGTTCCAAGTGCTTTCCACGTGTGAATTAACTTAATCTACCCAGCAACTCTATGAGGACCTACAAGTATTATCTCTGTTTTGAGAATGAAACTGAAGCATAAAGAAATGTTAAAACGTCTCTGAGATCTCACAGCTAATGAGTGATGAGGCTGATAATTGGACCCAGATAGTCTGGTTCTAGGGCTCTTATACAACACACCACGGCTTGGAGACTGGCCTCCCTAGGCCAGATGCCTTTAGAGAGAGCTGGGAGCAGGGGGGAGGGGGTGTCAAGTTATCAGACTTGTAGAAATAGGTCTGCATCCTCTAACTAGCATTGCAAAATGAAAACCTGAAACATTTGGGCAAAATCAGTCCCAAATTCTTGTGTGAAATTAAACAAAAATCAGAGTGCTTAAGTTGCCAAGATAATTGCCTCAGGGGTTTATTATCCTCTGCTACAAGACAACTACACAGAAGGGAGTATTTTGTTGGATACCCACTTCCTCTGTGAATTTAAAGGATCAGATTTTCACTTATTGTCCGTGTTCTTCCCTGGGCAAGCTAGTTTGCCTTTTATCCAGTGAGTGAAGTCAAAGTCACTCAGTCATGTCCTACTCTTTGCGACCCCATGGACAATACAGTCTGTGGAATTCTCCAGGCTAGAATACTGAAGTGGGTACCCTTTCCCTTCTCCCAGGATCCTCCCAATCCAGAGATCGAACCCAGGTCTCCTGCATTGCAAGCAGATTCTTTACCAACTGAGCTATCAGAGAAGCCTGGAGTAGTAACACTGTGAAAATGTAGGCTATACATACTCATTATACATAGCAGAAATCAGAATTTCTACTATATAACCCATGTGGTGTCTCTGGAAACACAGTTGAGTCTAAGTTATGCATTAACTTTACAAGTCAAAGCTGAGTTCAGTGCTGAAAGTGAAAATGTTAGTCACTTAGTCATACCCAAGTCTTTGCAACCCCATGGACTGTAGCCCACCAGCCTCTTCTGCCCATGGAATTCTCTAGACAAGAATACTGGAGTGGGTAGCTATTCCCTTCACCAGGGGGTCTTCCTGACCCAGGGATTGAACCCAGGTCTCCTGCATTGCAGGCACCTAGCTTATTAGCTCTGAGACCTTGAGAAAGTAGGCTTAACTTCCCCAAGCCTTAGTTTTCTCATCTCCAAGATGGAGATAAAACATACTTACTTTACTGAGTTATTGGGAGGATAAAATGAGATACTATGTCTGGTACAGTGACTGGTAAGCACTCTGTAATTGTTAGCTTTTAACTGTTTTCACCTTCTTTTTCTTCTTCAATATCTCATCATAATTAACCAGTACCTGCTCTGATGTTATCATTCTTCAACATTAAAAGTGATTTCAATGTGCCTGTTATCTTGATTTTAGTTTTTAAGTGTGGACAAAGAGATGTTGAGACACGAGACTATCAAGGTTTCCATCTAAAGCATCTTGTAACCTGGAACCAACAGGAAGGAAGGACAGGACAATATGATAATGAGGAAAGCCCAGCCCACAGAGCATCCTTGTGGCCAAAGCTCTTGCAAAAAATGCAAAGCACATAAGACGGAATGTCCCCTTATGTCCAGCTGAAAACTGTAACATAAATATTTTTGTCAGTTGGCTTTATTCTACAGATGTTTTTGAGGATTTGTTGTTGAAACAGCCAATCCACTCCTGAATTTAAAAAAAAAAAAACAAAACCTTTGGCAGTACTCAAAGTGTCAACTAATTAGATCCAAATTGCAGCTGAACATTTTGAAATGTATGCATCGCCCACGTGAATACTGAGTAAATTTATTATAAATAGAATTTCAATTGCTGTGAAAGAAGGACCCTCAATGGGTCGGGAGTAAACTAATTGGTGAATGTTTATTAAGCACCTTATTAATATCTCACCTCAAAAGGGACAGTACACAATGGACTAAATGATGAGTATTCCAACTGTGTACTTGGGGAAGGCATTCTGCAAGGGAGTCAGAAAGCCACTAGAAGTTTTGTGTAACAAAACTAATTCCATTTCTTCTACTAATTTTGTGAAGGTTAAAAAGTCACTTATCCTTTCTGTTTTAACCTGGACTCCTACCCTGTGGGCCTAATTCTCCCAGCAAACTTATTTATAAGTGAATTTGAATGCTTCAGGTGGTATCACCCATTCTCATTTGTAAAACCCACAGCTTCTTAGAAACTCAGTGGGTAACTTCACACATTTACGCTACTTTCTACTCTGAAGATGAGTTGATGTAGGCTTTGAGAATCTGTTTCTGCCTTTGGATGAGTTGCACTTTGAGTGACCCATTTGCCAAAGTACATCATGATAGGTGATATAGATGACAGAATTCTAGATGGGGTGGTTGATAAAAATAAAATAATGTAAGCAACCAACTTGTTCATTATGTAAAGAACTCTATACCTTTTAGAACCATCCAACGCTGAACCTATTTTTTAAATAGTGTGTGATCTGTCACTGGAACTTCAGAGTTCAGTGCCACAAAGTAATCTCCAAGAGGTCTGAAGAAGGGACTTTGATGTAAATAGGTAGGTGTGTTGGTTTCCTTAGGATGCCCTAACAAAGCATCACAAACGGTGGTTTAAAAGAGCAGAAATGAGTGTCGTGGTTCTTAAAAATCCAAAATCAAGATAGCAGTAAGGCCATGCTCCCTCTGAATGCCCTAACGAAGGATCATCTTCCCTTGCCCCTTCCTAGTTTCTAGCAGTTGCCAGAAATCCTTACTGCTCCTTGACATGTAGCTGCACTGCTCCCATCTCTACTCCTGTCCACAAAGGGACTTCTTCCCCCTATGCATGCTTCTAAACCTCTCTCCCCTTAGAAGGGTACCAATCATTGTGTTTAGGGCCCACCCAAATCCAGCATGACCCTCTATTAACTTGACTACATCTGTGCAGACTCTGTTTCCAACTAAGATCACATTCTCAGGTATAGAGGATTAGGACTCCAACCCGGGTTTTGGGGATAGGAGAGCACATAATTCACCTGACAACAGTTGATTGATTCTAGGAGTTTATAATTGATTGATTAATTGATTGATCCTAGGAGTTTATAATTCCTTTCTATTAAAATGATGTCATTAGTTGGCCCAGCAGTTACTAACTAGCTCCCTCAGTACTAAACAAAATACTACTATTGTGAGGGGTTTTTGTTTTTATTGTTGTGATGATTGCAAGGAGATCCAACCAGTCCATTCTAAAGATCAACCCTGGGATTTCTTTGGAAGGAATGATGCTAAAGCTGAAGCTCCAGTACTTTGGCCACCTCATGCGAAGAGTTGACTCGTTGGAAAAGACTCTGATGCTGGGAGGGATTAGGGGCAGGAGGAGAAGGGGACAACCGAGGATGAGATAGCTGGATGGCATCACTGACTCGATGGACATGAGTCTGAGTGACCTCCGGGAGATGGTGATGGACAGGGAGGCCTGGCGTGCTGCAATTCATTGGGTTGCAAACGGTCGGACACGACTGAGTGACTGAACTGAACTGAAGTGTCTTGCTAATTCTATAAGTCTTGTATTTTATGAAGGATTAGGGAACCTTCAGTTGCTGTCTTGAGTCAGAGCACAAGATGTTATTTACAGTGTGTTTTTAACTCATATTCAGGCTTATTCACCTCAATTTGCTTACGTTCAGAAATACACAGATGCATACTACCAGAGTTGACTTACAGCATATAAGTGAGATACAATGAACTTCTAAAATTTTATTAGAATTTTAATAATAGACTAGACCACAGATATTAGCTCACTTTGGAAAATGACCAACTGATCTCACTGGTAAATCAGAGAACAATGTCATGGCTTTGGCCTACTCTCCTATGCTGATTTGTATATATCTTGATTGAAAACTGTGGTGTTTTAGATGTATACATTTAAGTGATTTAGTTTTCTCTTTGTTCTGACAGGCAGTTTTTAGATCTGTCTACTGTAGGTAACTGAAGGGTTGCTCAACCTCAGCACCACTGATGCTTTGTGCTGGATAATTCTTTGTTGTAGGAAAGCTGTCCTGTGCTTTGCAAGATGTTTAGTAGCATCGCTGGCCTCCACAACAGATGCCAATAGCACCTCGTCCCTACAATCTTCATCCACCCAGTGTGACAAGCAAAAACGTCTGCAGACATTTCAAGTGCCCCTGGAGGGGAGAGTGGTCACTATCACTCCTAGTTGTAAATCATTGCTTTGCCAAATTTTTTAAAATTTATATTCTTTGTTGTTGCTTCCAAATTTGTCTCCTCAATCCATTCAAATCTGTAACTCAATTTAAGATTAGGCCATGAACAGATAGATTAATTGTGGTTAGTTTAATCCTTCTACTTCTGAGTCTTAAGGCCCCTTAACCCTTAAAAACTGAGGACCTCAAAGAGCTTTTGTTTATGTTAAGTATAATCCTTCCTTATTTATAGCATGAGAAAAATTCAATGTTTATGTGTTCGTTTAAAAACAATAATAAAACCCATTACATGTTTATATAAATAGCATATTTTATGAAAATGAACTATATTTTTCAGAAAAAAATAGAAAAATAGCATTGTTGCATTGCTACAAATATGTTTGACATCCAGCTGGATAGTAGACAGCTGGATTTTCATCCACTTTTCATCTTGTTGATAAATGATGTTGTGTTTGATGTATGTAAAGAAATTCCATACAGATATACAATTGGAAAACAGAGGAGTATTTCAATTGCCTTTTCAAGGAGTTTTGGATATTTTTCTTTAATACTTCCCCAAACTCTCCGTGTATGTAGTTGTGTTTTACAGGTTACTTTGTCACATTAAAGTTCTTTTGTCTGTCTTTCATTTTTAACGGCTTTTACCCATTCATTGGTCATGTGAAAAATACTGGTTCACTGAGTTCTTTGCTGCTTCTAAAATTTTTGACACATTAATAAAGTTTATTCTAATATTGAACACTCATGATCATTAACATCATCACCAATCCCACCAGCAATGTCTTTAAGTATTAGATTGTGGTCAAGCTCACAGCGGTGGATATGAGTTTTCCAAAGTTCTAATTTTCACTCAAAAGCTTGGATTTTATCATTGGCAAAGAATACTGTGGGTTGCTTCCCTTGAAGTGGCAGACTCACTTCATTAATTTTTGAGAAAATGTTTGACAAATACTCAAATCTGAATAACTATAATTTGTCTGTCAGTCGTTCTTGCAAATGAAATCTTGTGTTCTGTGAAAAATAACTATTTAGCTTGCAACCTATGCAATTAAATGGGCACTTTTCCTCAAGACAAGCATCCTGTTTCAGTGGGCAGCAGAAGTGTCTTGCATGCCCTTCCCATTTTGTCACATGGAATACTTAATAGTACTTAATAGTTGGGATTTAATAAGATTAATCATTTTTATGTTTGATCTAGGATGTTCTTAAGAGAAACTGGCTCTGTTTTCACTGCTAGTGCATGTTATAGAAGAATTCAGTATCTGTTGGCATAGTTTGATGCCACTGTCTTGGTATGTGGTCAAGGACCAACAGGTACAAATATCAATGCAGTGAGAAAGGCAAACAATGTCATCACTTAAGTTCAGTTCAGTCATTGAGCCATGTCCGACTCTTTGTGATCCCATAGACTGCAGCACGCCAGGCCTCCCTGTCCATAATCAACTCCTGGAGTTCACTCAAACTCATGTCCGTTGAGTCGGCAATCTCATCAACCATCTCATCCTCTGTTGTCCCCTTCTTCTCCCACCTTCCCCAGCATCAGGGTTTTTTCAAATGAGTCAGGTGTTCTTTGCATCAGGTAGCCAAATTACTGTGTTTCAGCTTCAGCATCAGTACTTCCAATGAATATTCAGGAATGATTTCCTTTAAGATTTACTGGTTTGGTCTCCTTGCTGTCCAAAGGACTCCCAAGAGTCTTCTCCAACAGTACAGTTCAAAAGCATCAATTCTTCAGTGCTCAGCTTTCTTTATAGTCCAATTCTCAAACCCATAAATGACTACTGGAAAAACCATGGCTTTGACTAGAGGGACTTTTGTTGGCAAAGTAAAGTTTCTGCTTTTTAATATGCTCTCTAGGTTTGTCATAACTTTTCTTTCAAAGATCAAGTGTCTTTTAATTTCATGGCTGCAGCCACCATCTGCAGTGATTTTCGAGCCCCCCAAAATAAAGTCTGTCACTGTTTCCATTGTTTACCCATCTATTTACCATGACATTATAGGACCAGATGCCATGATCTTAGTTTTCTGAATGTTGAGTTTTAAGCCAACTTTTTCACTCTCCTCTTTCACTTTCATCAAGAAGCTCATTAGTTCTTCTTCACTTTCTGCAATAAGGGTGGTGTCATCTGCATATCTGAGGTTATTGATATTTCTCCCAGCAATCTTGATTCCAGCTTGTGCTTCATCCAGTCCGGCATTTCGCATGATGTACTCTGCATAGAAGTTAAATAAACAGGGTAACAATTATAACCTTGATGTACTCCTCTCCTGATTTGGAACCAATCTGTTGTTCCATGTCTGCTTCTAACTGTTGCTTTGTGAATACAGATTTCTCAGTAGGCAAGTCAGGTGGTCTGGTATTCCCATCTCTTGAAGAATTTTCCAGTTTGTTGCGATCCACACAGTCAAAGGCTTTGGCATAGTCAATAAAGCATCAGTTCAGTTCAGTCACGCAGTCGTGTCCGACTCTCTGCGACCCCATGAATCGCAGTACGCCAGGCCTCCCTGTCCATCACCAACTCTCGGAGTTCACTCAGACTCACGTCCATTGAGTCTGTGATGCCATCCAGCCATCCCATCCTCGGTCGTCCCTTTCTCCTCCTGCCCCCAATCCCTCCCAGCATCAGGGTCTTTTCCAATGAGTCAACTCTTCGCATGAGGTGGCAAAAGTACTGGAGCTTCAGTTTTAGCATCATTCCTTCCAAAGAAATCCCAGGGTTGATCTTCTTCAGAATGGACTGGTTGGATCTCCTTGCAGTCCAAGGGACTCTCAAGAGTCTTCTCCAACACCACAGTTCAAAAGCATCAATTCTTCTGCGCTCAGCCTTCTTCACAGTCCAACTCTCACATCCATACATGACCACAGGAAAAACCATAGCCTTGACTAGACGGACCTTAGTCGGCAAAGTAATGTCTCTGCTTTTGAATATACTATCTAGGTTGGTCATAACTTTTCTTCCAAGGAGTAAGCGCCTTTTAATTTCATGGCTGCAGTCACCATCTGCAGTGATTTTGGAGCCCAAAAAAACAAAGTCTGACACTGTTTCTACTGTTTCCCCATCTATTTCCCATGAAGTGATGGGGCCAGATGCCATGATCTTCGTTTTCTGAATGTTGAGCTTTAAGCCAACTTTTCCACTCTCCTCTTTCACTTTCAACAAGAGGCTTTTTAGCTCCTCCTCACTTTCTGCCATAAGGGTGGTGTCATCTGCATATCTGAGATTATTGATATTTCTCCCAGCAATCTTGATTCCAGCTTGTGTTTCTTCCAGTCCAGCATTTCTCATGATGTACTCTGCATATAAGTTAAATAAGCAGGGTGACAATATACAGCCTTGACGTACTCCTTTTCCTATTTGGAACCAGTCTGTTGTTCCATGTCCAGTTCTAACTGTTGCTTCCTGACCTGCATACAGATTTCTCAAGAGGCAGGTCAGGTGGTCTGGTATTCCCATCTCTTTCAGAATTTTCCACAGTTTACTGTGATCCACACAGTCAAAGGCTTTGGCATAGTCAATAAAGCAGAAATAGATGTTTTTCTGGAACTCTCTTGCTTTTTCCATGATCCAGCAGATGTTGGCAATTTGATCTCTGGTTCCTCTGCCTTTTCTAAAACCAGCTTGAACATCAGGGAGTTCACGGTTCACATATTGCTGAAGTCTGGCTTGGAGAATTTTGAGCATTACTTTACTAGCATGTGAGATGAGTGCAATTGTTCGGTAGTTGGAGCATTCTTTGGCATTGCCTTTCTTTGGAATTGGGATGAAAACTGACCTTTTCCAGTCCTGTGGCCACTGCTGAGTTTTCCAAATTTGCTGGCAAATTGAGTGCAGCACTTTCACAGCATCATCTTTCAGGATTTGAAACAGCTCAACAGGAATTCCATCACCTCCACTAGCTTTGTTTGTAGTGATGCTTTCTAAGGCCCACTTGACTTCACATTCCAAGATGTCTGGCTCTAGATTAGTCAACACATCATCATGATTATCTCTCTCATGAAGATCTTTTTTGTACAGTTCTTCTGTGTATTCTTGCCACCTGTTGTTAATATTTTCTGCTTCTGTTAGGTCCATACTATTTCTGTCCTTTATTATGCCCATCTTTGCATGAAATGTTCCCTTGATATCTCTAATTTCCTTGAAGAGATCTTTAATCTTCCCCATTCTATTATTTTCCTCTATTTTTTGCACTGATCACTGAGGAAGGCTTTCTAATCTCTCCTTGCTATTCTTTGGAACTCTGCATTCAAATGTGTATACCTTTCCTTTCCTCCTTTGCCTTTCGCTTCTCTTCTTTTCTCAGCTATTTGTAAGACCTGCTCAGACAGCCATTTTGCCTTTTTGCAATTCTTTTTCTTGGGGATGGTCTTGATCCCTGCCTCCTGTACAAAGTCACGATCCTCCTTCTGTCCATGTTTCTTCAGGCACCCTTCTATCAGATCTAATCCCTTAAATCTAATTGTCACAGAATAATAATGTCATAAAATTATTTAAAAAAAACACACACACACATTTTTTACCTCAGGGACTTCCAGAGGCCCACCGAAGCTAAATCCAAGAACTGCTGAAATCATTCTACTCCATACTTCAGATGAATGATACAGAAACTATCTCCTGATAGACTTACATAGTAGTAGATACATGTCTTCAAACTAAGACTCAGTAGACCCTGAGAGCTGCACGTGGCAGTCCACAACATATTTCCCACCACCACCAAAGTTTGGGAAAGATGTGGTTCTTTTCCTTGACAGTAGTCTCAGAGGTTAGAAATGCATCTTCTTTAGTCTTTCTTGATGGAGCTAAAATTTGTGCACTCACTATATCTTTTTTGAGATTGTTTCCACCTCTAGCCTAGATCCTTTTGGATTAGTAAATTTTAAAACTTGGTGTGTCAGGTTTGTACATCAGTACTACTTTCTTGCTCTGTTTTTTCCCCCTTAAAGAATCGGTTTCAGTTCCAAGGAATTTGGTAAAGATGTACACATTCACTCTTTTTCCAACATAAAACTATGCTCAGATTAGACATTCAGTTGTCTAAATACGTTATGAGCTGTTGTGTCTGTTGTTGATTGACTAACAACAACTGTCAGAACTTTTCAGGAATGGCCAGTGTCGCTGTAAACTTCCATGAGCATGTCTGTTGGCGCACACTTCTCTAGGGCAGCGGATCTCACAGTGTGGGCCCTGGGCCGGTGACTAACATTAACTTTCTAGTACTACAGTTCTTGCGCCCCACCTCAGACCTGCTGAATCAGAACCAATAAAGGCAGACTCAGCAATTTGTGTTTTAACAAGCCTTAAAAGTGATTCTGATGCTCACTTAAGCTTGAGAATGACAGATACTGTGTGATCATGAATTTATCAGTTTCTTCTTGTAGTTCTATCTGTACTTGGTTTATATATTTTGAAGTTATATTTTGGGGATATGTGAATTAAAGTTGCTGTATTTTCCTGGTGAATTGAAACTTTTAGGAAAATATAGTGATTCACTTTATAGTAATGCTTTCAGCCTAGAAGTATATTTTGTCTGATATTAGAACAGTCTTGCTAACTTTCTCTTGTTCTCTGCTTATTGTTTAGTTTTCCATCCTTTAACTTGAACTCTTTTTCTGTATTTAAGTTTTTGTTGAATGTGGACCTTGTAAGACAACTTATTACCTTTCAAAAAATCCAGTCTAATAGTCTTGTGGTTGAGGAGTTTAGTCCACCTATATTGATTGCTGGTCTGTTTTAATGCTTTTCTACTGTCTTATTTTTACATTCTATTTGCTCTCATTTTTCCTTTTTATTTTTTTTCTCTTTTTTGCTTCTTTGGGTTATTTGAGATCTACTTTTTCCTCATTCTATTTTTTCTTCTGCTTGTTTTATGCTCTTAGTGTTTTTCCTAGAAATCATTTTAATATGAATATTTAATTTTTAAAGTCTGAATTTAATCAGCATTTCTACTCTGAACAATATAAGAAGCATATGACATTTTAATGTTGACTGGAGCTCTTCCTGACATGTTTTATTAATCAGGGATTTTAGTTTTTAAATTTACATCTTAACTCCATAAATTAGATATTATTATTTATTCCATTGTTCATGTTTAGATACCAATGCAGTACTATTCTTGATGCTTGTTATTTTCCTTGTAATTTAAGTCTTCTTGGAATCCTTTTCTTCATGAAATGTGTCATGTAGGAGCTGTTTTAGAGAAGATCTGGCAAATTCTCTCAGTTTTTGTATGAAAGGTTCACTATTTTATCCTATTTTTAAATGATAATTTCACTGGGTAAACAGTTCTACCATGATAGTTATTTTATCTTCAGCAGCTTAAAAACAATATTCTAATATTTCCCCATTTCTGTGTTGCTGAAAAGTCAACTGTCAAATTGTAGTTTTATAGTAAACCTGCCTTTCTCTCAAACTGATTTTTGTTTTACTTCTAGTTTCTCTACAAGGTATCTTAGTCAGCTTTCGATTTAATTTTCCTAGGGATTTATTGGGATGTCTGAATCTAAGAATTGGTCTTTTCACAGAGATAACAATTCAGTTATACAATTTTCATGTAACTTAAACTCTACGTTTTCCTGGGATCTTTTCTAGCAGTCTCATTGCACTGGATCATCTCTCCCCATGCTCAGCATCTCTAGGCCTCTATTTTATATATTTTCATTCTTTTTCAAATCCTTCTATTTTCTTTTAACTTTCTATCTGATAGTTCTCCTACCTCCTGCCTTTGTGGGTCTGTTTCGATCGTTGGTTGTTTTGCTCGTTCTTCCTCGTGGTGGCCTGTTTCTCCATGTTATTATGATCTGGGAGATGGGGTGGAGAGAAGGATGGTGGAGGATGTTCCTTGAAACTTTACCCATAAGAATTTATTTGAAGCCTGAATTTAAAGAGGATTTATATTGCTTCTGCTAGGTATCTGTGGAAAATACCAACCTGGGATCATTGTAAACACTGTATGCATATGTGTGTGCTAAGTTGCTTCAGTCATGTCCAACTCTTTGCAACCCTATGGACTGTAGCCTGCCAGCTCCTCTGTACATGGAGTTCCCAGGCAAGAAGACTAGAGTAGGCTTCCATGCCCTCCTCCAGGGGATCTTCCCACCCAGGGATCAAACCCGCCAGAGACATCTCTTATGTCTCTGGCATCACCAGGCATTTTCTTATCACTAACACTCTTTGAGAAGGCCAAAGATGTAGAGGTATTAGCATTTAAGATCTCAAACCCCTGTCATTAGAGCTTCATCGGAGAGACATTTAAAAATATTTTTCCATCCTTATTTTTTATTTGTATTACACAAATTATTGCTAGAGTCTTTTATTGCAAGTCCTCTTATATCCTCTTTGAGAACACTTAATTGTCATACAAAATGAAGAGAATAAAGAACATCTAAAGGCTGGCTAAAAAAAAAATAATAATAAAGGCTGGCTAATTATAACACTGGATTATTTTTAAATGAAACTTTGTTAGGATCTCAGGCAACACAATCCAATGTATCTTACTTTTAAAGTCAGCTTCAGTGCATTTTGTAAGGCAATGGTAGCAGAATGAGTCGATTTTAAAGAGTGCTTAGGCAGGCACAAAATGTAAATGAGGAAAACATGGAAGTTCCAAGTTAACATTAAATATTTATGTGGAAGTTAAGATTTACAGACTTAGAGATTCAGACATGGGTTACTGAATGAGCTGGATGTAGCAGTGTGGGTCCTGTGTTAAAAAAAAAAGAGAGAGAGAGAGGTAAAACTCCAGAATATGCTAAGTGAAAACCCTTAAGTGCAGAACAGTATGTATAGCATGCTGCCTTCGTGTAAAAATAGGAGGGGATGGATGGATATGCATTTTCTCGTGTGTGTGCATGGAGTACCAAGGGAAGGATACCCAGAATCTCCAAACATGCTTGCCTCTGGAGACAGAACTGGATGGCGGGGGAGAGGGATGTGGGACAAACGTGATACACATTTTTCCACCTGTACCATTTTGAACCACTAGAGTTTTGTGCCATTATAATATATTATCTATGCAAATAAGGGGATATATAGGTGCATCAGTTCAGTTCAGTCGCTCAGTCATGTCCAACTCTTTGTGACCCCATGAATCGCAGCACGCCAGGCCTCCCTGTCCATCACCAACTCCCGGAGGTCACGCAAACTCATGCCCATCGAGTCAGTGATGCAATCCAGCCATCTCTTCCTCTATCGTCCCCTTCTCCTCCTGCCCCCAATTCCTCCCAGCATCAGAGTCTTTTCCAATGAGTCAACTCTTCGCATAAGGTGGCCAAAGTACTGGAGCTTCAACTTCAGCATCAGTCCTTCCAGTGAACACCCAGGACTGGTCTCCTTTAGGATGGGCTGGTTGGATCTCCTTGCAGTCCTAGGGACTCTCAAGAGTCTTCTCCAACACCACAGTTCAAAAGCATCAATTCTTCGGCTCTCAGTTTTCTTCACAGTCCAACTCTCACATCCATACATGACCACTGGAAAAACCATAGCCTTGACTAGACGGACCTTAGTCGGCAAAGTAATATCTCTGCTTTTGAATATGCTAAGTTGGTCATAACTTTCCTTCCCAGGAGTTTGGAGTTTCACTTTTAGCTCAGTCCTACCAATGAACACTCAGGACTGGTCTCCTTTAGGATGGACTGGTTGGATCTCCCTGCAGTTCAAGGGACTCTCAAGAGTCTTCTTCAACACCACAGTTCAAAAGCATCAATTCTTTGGCGCTAGAGCTTTCTTCACATCCATACATGACCACAGGAAAACCCATAGCCTTGACCAGATGGACCTTCATTGGCAAAGTAACGTCTCTGCTTTTTAATATGCTATCTAGGTTGGTCATAACTTTTCTTCCAAGGAGTAAGCACCTTTTAATTTCATGGCTGGAGTCACCATCTGCAGTGATTTTGGAACACCCCCCCCCCAGAAATAAACTCAGCCACTGTTTCCACTGTTTCCCCATCAATTTCCCATGAAGTGATGGGACCAGATGCCATGATCTTCGTTTTCTGAATGTTGAGTTTTAAGCCAACTTTTTCACTCTCCTCTTTCACTTTAATCAAGAGGCTCTTCAGTTCTTCTTCACTTTCTGCCATAAGGGTGGTGTCATCTGCATATCTGAGGTTACTGATATTTCTCCCAGCAATCTTGATCCAGCTTGTGCTTCCTCCAGCCCAGCATTTCTCATGATGTACTCTGCATAGAAGTTAAATAAGCAGGGTGACAAATATACAGCCTTGACGTACTCCTTTCCCGATCTGGAACCAGTCTGTTTTTCCATGTCCAGTTCTCACTGTTGCTTCCTGACCTGCATACAGGTTTCTCAAGAGGCAGGTCAGGTGGTCTGGTATTCCCATCTCTTCCACAATTTTCCACAGTTTATTGTGATCCCCACAGTCAAAGGCTTTGGCATAGCCAATAAAGCAGAAATAGATGTTTTTCTGGAACACTCTTGCTTTTTCCATGATCCAGCAGATGTTGGCAATTTGATCTCTGGTTCCTCTGCCTTTTCTAAAATCAGCTTGAACATCAGGGAGTTCACGGTTCACGTATTGCTGAAGTCTGGCTTGGAGAATTTTGAGCATTACTTTGCTAGCGTGTGAGATGAGTGCAATTGTGCGGTAGTTTGAGCATTCTTTGGCATTCCCATTCTTTGGGATTGGAATCTTCCAAGGACCTGCTTAAATAAGCAAATAAATACTATTTGTATATGAGATTTTATATGCCAAAGTATTAAAAATAATTTTTTAAGATTTTTTTCTTTTGATGTGGACCATTTTTTAAGTCTTTATTGAATGTTACAATATTGCTTTTATTGCTTATGTTCTGGTTTTTTGGCTGTGAGGCATGTGGGATCTTAGCTTTCCAACTAGGTATCAAAACTGTATTGAAAGGCAAAGTCTTAACCATTAGACCCCTTTGTTAACACATTCCAAGGAGTATATTACATGGACTATTTGATTTCTTTGTGAACCACTTCTCCCATGAAGATACCAGAGTAAATACTAGCCTCAGGTAGTGCACACTTTGAATTAATGGAGGATGCATTAGTGAGGACATACTGCCAGCAGGTCTGCATGTCTAACCTAGTCTGTGAGACATTGCAACACTGTGAAATGTATCTTGCTCTACTCCATCTTACATTGAGCACCCCCTTTGTCACAACCACTTGGCATCCTGAATATATCTGTATTTGAATCAGGCAGCTGGGTGGGCTACACTCCTCCAACTCTCAACATGCAATTCTCTCTTCAATTCTTAGTGCCAACCCTTAATTTGCATATGACATTAAACACTTAGTTGCTCATGCACTTGTTTAATTAATTTTTGCTTAATAATTCTTTTTTACCTAAGACCCCAAGGAGGAGGTAAATCCAACATAGCTGACTGCCCGCTGTTCGTTTTTGGCAAAGGCAAGAATCTGTTCAGTTACCTACCCCTCCCACATATTCTGTTGTTGTTTTTATTGTTGTTCAGTGGCTTCAGTTGTGTCTGACTCTTTGCGACCCCATGGATGGTAGCCTGCCAGGCTCCTCTGTCCATGCGGTGTTCCAAGCACAAATACTGAGTGGGTTGCCACTTCCTTCTCCAGGGGATCTTCCCTGACCAGGCAGCAAACTCCTGCATTGGCAGGTGGATTCTTTCACTGAGCCACCAGGGAAGCCCCAAGATAACTCAGGACAAATCCTAACTGATCCCTCTGTGAGAGTGTGTGTGCCAGTGAGCAAACGTCAGCTGAAGAGTTTTCAGCAAAAGTCAGCTGGAGGGTTTCTGAGTTTCTGAATGCAAACTTATACAAGGATCAGAGAGGCTCTCCCCATTTCTATTGGATGTTACTATGTCTAGATGTGATGTCTGGCACCATGGCAGCCATTTATGACCATGAGATCAGGTAGGGTGAAAATGATAGAGCAGAAAAATGAGAAGAACCTGGGCCAGGCATGTGTTAGTGAGCAATTAAATTAACCAGCCACAGAACTTCTCTCCTTATAAACCTCTAGTTGTAGGAAATAACATATCCTCACCAGTTTAGCAAGTGAACAATTTCTGTTGCCCAGAGCTGAAAGCATCCTAAAAGAGACAGCAGGAAATGTGACTGTATAATTCACTTTAATTAATTTGTTCAATACATATTAATTGAGCATTCACTATCCCCAGGCATTGTTCTAGAACTTGGGCATGAGCAATAAATAAAACGATAAATCCCTGCCCTTATGAACATACATTCTAATGAGGAATTCACTTTGTTCAATACGTTATATGCCTTATCACAGCCCAAAGTGAGAAGAGAAAAGGCATCCAATCCTGGAAGGATGAGAGGCAAGTTGCATTTATTGTGCATCAGGACACTTAATCAAAGGCTATTTCATTCAGCCACTATGGCTGCATGGTAAGCTTGGTGCTATGGCCCCCTTTTACAGAAGAAGGTGTTGGGGCTCAGAGATCATATATGGAAGAGCCAGGATAAGAGTCCAGATCTTCAACACCAACTCTGACACTTTTTCAGCTTTCCTGCTACATCAAGGCTGAAGGATGTCCAGTGGGTCAAGAACTAGAGATCAACCAGATCCTGGTGTCCAAACAGATGGACACGTCATGGAGACATATCTCTACCTGGTACCAACACAGGGCTATTGTGTGCCCCATAAGGACTGTAAACAGGACAAGGCAGTAAAATCCAGAACAAACCCAAACAGATGGATGTCTGGCAACTGTGAGATAAACATTCAGAGTTTTAATGAGTTGGTGACAATGCAGGAAGGAATAGAGACGAGCGCTCCGAAGGGTCTGTGATTTCCTGGCCTGCCAGCTCTGATCCAGACCGCCCTGCAAGGGATGTGGCACCACCCTCTGTAGATGATAAACCCAAACAGCTCGGTGATCACAGATAAGCTGACTAAAAGAGGGGAGCCAGAGGATGCGTGCTGTTTCACTTGAGAACTGCATGTTTTGCTATAATTATGCATAAAGGAATCCTTTCATAAATTTCTGTCTGGGTTGCTATTTAATGACAAAATGATGGAGGCTTCCACTTATTGAGCATCTGATACATGCCAGGCAATGTGCTAAGTCCTTTCTCTGTAGGATCATATTATAAATTTAATTCTACCGTTAATTTTGTTTTTACAGATGAGGAAACCAAGACACAAAGCATTTTCATCATCTGTCAAATGTCTCAGAAAATAAGGGGCAGAGATGAGATTTGAACCCAGTCTGTCTTTAACTACTGGTCCATACTCCCTGTGTTGAGGATTTATAGAACTTCAAGGCCCTGTGTGCTTACATCCTCCGCTCCAACTTAGGATAGCTTACCCAAAGTGAAAGACTAGGTTCCTTGATTGCTTTGTTTTGTCCAATCTGCCATGGGCTGATAGAGAGTTCTACTATATCTATATAGAACAGTCCCACCACATATGACTTATAACTCAACCTGCTCTATATCCTATAAGACCATCCTCTGACTACTTGGATGCTGTGACGATGTCAAATCACTATGAAGGTTTTCATTCTGAACATTTCCTGTCAGTCTCCATACTGTCTCATTGTGGACCAGCAGCAAATAGTTCAAGACAGGCACTGGTCCACAGACCATGCTTTGCATAGCACTGACCCAGGACACTTAACAGGCAGCCCCTAATCCTGAAAAGGCAAGAGGGTCAGTTGACAATGATAGGTGTTTATATGTACAGGAACATCTTAGAGAAGGAAAGTCCAACATTTAAAGATCCAATTGAAAAAGGGAGGTGGGGGGAAAGAAGCAAAGACATTTATAAAAAGGTAGTTCACAGACCTAAAAGCATCCTTCATTATTATAAACTGTATTTGTCGAACAGTAGAACAGAAAAATAATTCTGATAAAACCATTCATTGGAAAAGCACACAGTCACTAGAGGGGTAGATCTAATATTAAATAGAAAACAAGATTAACACACAAAATTACCTACCTAATGTGATAGGTACCTACCCAATGTGACATCCAAATCTGCTATCAAGAAAGGACTGTGTAAAATATCCTGTCCTTAATTGTAATTTGGTAGATATTTTAGCTACTGACTAGTATCAATTTTTTTCCTTAGCATACATATTCATATCTCTTAATTTTAAGAAAGCTGCTATAGGGGAGTTTCCTGGTCACCTAGTGGTTAAAATTCTGGGCTTTCACTGCTGTAGCCTGGGGAACTGGTCAGGGAACTGAGATCACACAGCAACAAGGCAGGGCCAAGAAAAAACAACAGAAAGCGTTATAAATTCATACTCAACTAAGGTATAAATGACTGATAACTCCTAATATTTCCCAGGGAGCATTTGCCTTTTAATGGGAGATATAGTTAGCTGAAAGGAATTAATTCAGTAGGTAAGTTGAAATCAGGTAACAGATGAGGTTAGCTGGAACCCCTGATATTATATGGCCTGTGCCTCACAAGCTTGTCCCAGCTCTTCTTCCAAATGAAAAGAATAAAAGTGCTGGCTAACACCAACAAACCATGAGGCAAAAATACAGTTGGCTGCCTGGTTCACTCACTTAGGAGGTACATATGTGGAGGCTTTTGAATTATTTAGTATTTAAAACTCATCTACTTCCAAAAAGAATTTGAAAACACTAATGAAATTTTAAAAACAGATTATACAGTTTACGATATCCAAAAGACAAGATATTAGTAGAGTGGAGCAACAAATTCATTTACATTTTCCTCCCAGGACACAGCATTATTTTTTCACTCCACAAAAATTTGCTGATTGTTATCTTCCATAGCACCTTCCCCAGCAGGTGTTCCAAACGAACAGATTTAATCAAAGCACATCAACTTCAAGGCTTAGCTATTTCTTCCTAGGAAACATGTGGAAATCGATATATAAATTAAGAGTATTTGTTAAATTTCGAGCAAGCAGCATATTCTGTTCACTGTTTTATTTTCCCACTAAACCATCGCGAGCATCTCAGGCCTGAAACACAATATGCACATCGCGTGTTATCACTTGATAATGGGTTTAGAACCCAGCAGACTCTCTTTCCCCTCACCTCACCACCAGATGATATCCACATAGGTCGAATCTGGTGTCAAGCAAATTAAAAGTGTTGTTTTATTATCCAAAGTAATTGTTTAAGTATTAAAAGGCCATTATGCTGAATTGGCTATGTTAGTGATTATGCCATTAAGAATGTGGGGCTAACTATCGGTTGAGCTGAACGCCCATGTTCGTGAAAGCTTTCTTTAGGCTCGCCTATATGTGGCAAATCATTCTTAACTGGGTATCCAAATGTCTTTGTACCTCAAATGTATTTGTCTAAGCCATTAACACATTGAAGCCCATCCCCAAACTCCCCAAGCAACTGTTAATTAACAGTGTAAGAAGAAAGAGCCAGGCCTCCCATTGTGATGTGGCTGGGACTAAACCTTTCAGCAGTGATGGTGTTCAGAACCAGTCACTGGATGAGATCTCTTTTTCACATCAAATATTTCTATCATGGCTGGGGAGGAAGGCTATTAAAACAGTGCTTTTATTCAGAGCACTTTTTAAACATCTTGAGGGGGGTACAAATATGTTTTTGAAAGATTCAAGGAATCTCAACCTTGTGAGGAATTTTGAAATGAACTCCTTAGCCTGACCCTCAAACAGCTCCCATATCTGAGGACTCAGTAGGTGCTAAGCCCTACATGAAATGTTTCAAGTATTATCACTGATGCTTACAAATTCCTGCAAGGTTTCTGTTTTACAGATGAGGAAAAGAAGCTTAGAGAAGAGACTCTTCCCAAAGTGTCATGGCAATCTAGAAGATAAAACAAAGATCCATACAGGTCAGTCTCCAAAACATAGGCTTCTATTGTACACTGACCCCCAAAACAGCAATCTAGCTCCAAGCTTATATCCTATGCCAGAGGGTAGCTTGTTCAAGCACATATCTAAGAACCATATGGTTAATCATAAAACCAACAAAACCCTGTAAAATATCCAGAAATAAACTTCACAGGAAACAGGCAAAATCTGTTTGTGATACATACACACACACACATACACACAGAGGGACATTCAAACAAAGGCTTGAACAATTGGGAAATCATGTCTCATTCATTCTCTTGTAAGACTCAGAATTGTGAAGAAGCCAATTCTCTACCCCCCCCCCAAATTAATATATAAATTAAATGACTTTAATGAAAATCCCAACAGGATCTTTCTTGAAACTTTGAAAAATAATTGTAAAGTTCATCTGGAAGAATAAACATTCAAGAATAGCCAGGGAAATTCTAAAAATGAATATTGAGACATTAAAAAGTATGGTCCTGCACAAAAATGCAGAGTGATCAAATGAAATGACAATGATAGAGCCCAGAAAGTATATGGGCATTTAGTACATAATAAAAGTGGCATTTTATATCAGTGGTAGTAAAATAAATTATTCAAGAAATAATCTTAAAAAAAATAGCTAGCCATTTGGAAAAAAAAAAAAAAAAAAACAGAGCTGGACCCTAGCCTCTTTCTTTATACTGAGTTAAATTCCAGAGGGATTGACAATTTAAATGTAAAAATTAATACTATAAAACAATAGAGGGAAAAAGAAGATTTTTATTATCTGGGGGAAATGGCAGTCTTTCTTATCATGAGTCAGAGGCCAGAAATGAAAAGGAGAAAACCTGATAAATTTTATTTTTTTTTAAAAAAAAATGTAAAATCCCTATAATTTACAAAAAGGCAAATAACACAAACATTTGCAACAAATACAATTTTTAGAGTTAATATCACTTATCTAAAAAGTATATAAAATACTCTTTTCTGGGACTTCCCTGTGGTCCAGTGGTTAAGACACTGTGCTTTCAATGCAGGTTTGACCCTGGTTGGGGAATTAAAATCCCAAATATTGAGTGAGCTGTGTAGCAATACAAAATGTCTTTAATTTAAAAATAAATACTCCTTTCCTTATATTTTCTACGTTGCTTGATATTTTTACAATGAGCATACACCATTTTTCTACTGAAGAAAATAATAAAGCTATTTTTATAATTTTAAAAGAAGTATTTGCTTAACCATGCCTATTTCCTCCTGGAGAAGGCAATGGCACCCCACTCCAGTACTCTTGCCTGAGAAATCCCATGGACAGAGGAGCCTGGAAGGCTACAGTCCATGGGGTCGCTAAGAGTCAGACACAACTGAGCGACTTCACTTTCACTTTTCACTTTCATGCATTGGAGAAGGAAATGGCAACCCACTCCAGTGTTCTTGCCTGGAGAATCCCAGGGACAGAGGAGCCTGGTGGTCTTCTGTCTATGTGGTCGTACAGAGTTGGACACGACTGACACAACTTAGCAGCGTAGCAGCCTATTTCCTCCAGCATATAGCTTCCAATATTTAAAGGAACCAAAAACTTTAGTAACCAGTAAACTTTAGATCTTACTATTGCAACCCTTACCACAGAGGGTCTCAAAGCTGAATGCCCTAAAGAATCACTCAGGATGGTTTTATTACTGATAACAGGGTTAGAGGACTTTGCTTTTAAAGTTTAACAAGCATCTTGATGTGTCACATCTGCTAACCTCACTATGAAAACTATAGCAGCATATATAATCACAGAACATTTTATCCTGCAAAAAAATACACTGAGACTATCTCCACATTACCAGGAGATCCAGAAATATCTAGTGTTTCTTCAAGCAGCTACATTGCCCACTGAAGAACTGCTTTCTGTCTTGTAGCTTTGGTGGCCTCTTAAGACCTGACATTAGAATTTTGGTGCCAGAAGAAATTTACTGTCTAGGTTTATCCTCAAGATGGCTTACATTTTAGGCCAGGAAAAAATTCTGGGGTATGACACTAAATTCTCTGAAGCTCTGTGATGTGAAGTAATGGGAGGTCTGTCTTCCACAGTTAAATGACTCCTACAGGAATTCAATCTTCTGCATGCAATCTGAATTTCATTTGCTGGAGATGTCACATATGTTTTCTAAGGTAGAAAAAAAAAAAACATTTCTGCTTCTTTATCAGAACTTTCCTGCTTCATCCTGATGATCTGATTTTTTCATAAACTTGGAAATGAACTTTATAAGTTTCTATTGGCTCCTCTTTTCCTCTCCAGTTTTCACTTCAATATTAGGATCTTCACAGGCTTTAAGTATTGAGACACTAGTACAGTTCAGAGGATAAAGCGCCTGCCTGGAATGCAGGAGACCCGGGTTTGATCCCTGGGTTGGGAAGATCCCCTGGAGAAGGAAATAACAACCCACTCCAGTACTCTTGCCTGGAGAATCTCATGGAGGGAGGAGCCTGGTAGGCTACAGTCCATAGGGTCGCAAAGAGTCGGACACGACTGAAGGACTTCACTCACTCAGTACAGTTACTAGGTGTGTGTGATTTATTCAAAGCTATCTTGTTTGATCGGGGCTTCATAGGTTGTGCTACTGGTAAAGAACTCGCCTGCCAATGTAAGAGACAGAAGAGATGCAGGCTGGATCCCTGGGTTGGGAAAATCCCCTGGTGGAGGAAAGAGCACCCCAATTCTGTATTCTTGCCTGGAAAATCCCATGGACAGAAGAGCTGGGCGGGCTACAGTTTCTGGGGTTGCAAAGAGTCGGACACGACTGAAGGTCACGCACCTTGTTTGATTAGAAACTTAACATTTTAAGTCAATTGAAGGCATGTCTAGACTTAAATGCAATCTACTCTGAGAGACCTTCCTATAACTAGGTTTTTCAAAGGACTTGAAGGCCTTAGAAATTGATCGTTTTTTCCTAATTGTTTTTTCTCTTCTTTCAACTTTTAATGACAGTAGTTAGGTCCTATAACCCACATGTTTAAATTAAGCTTGCAGTCATTTCTCTCCTCATACACAGGTATTATGGTACTAGACAAAAACAACTGTTAACTTTTATTGTTTATCCAACAGTTCATTTCATCCTTCTTACTATTTGATTGATTCTTACTGAGTACCAAGATAAAGTTTGATTACTTTGCTAGATCACAAGCATATAAGAATTTTGGAAACTAATTCTGAGTTATATAATTTTTTTCTTCCCCATGCTTCCCCCAAAAGGAGCCAAACTCCATAATCACAACATAGCTCCAGGAAAATCAGCTCTACAACTACTATGAAGGAAGTCTCAATAATCTTGGTAAATGGCCATGAAAACATTTTGGAGTAATGTCTACCAATGGGGGACTAACAACTAGCATTACTTTCATCTGGTGCTCGTGGCCCCTAGATGGGTGCTTTCGGATCTCCTAGTCTTCACTAGTGTAGAAATACTCAAGCATCCTGCAACCCGCTGATATATATGACACTGCTCTGCCAGCTGCTCTACATCATACTGGTTGAGTGACACACTCACAATGACCATTCTTCCAAAATAAAATTTACTCTCTTCAATCTGGGAGTGGATCACTTGAAGACTTTTAAAGTTAATTAATTAGCTTCTTTGCCTGTGTCTGGGCCTTAGTTGCAGCTCGCAGGATCTTCACTGTGCCATGCAGGAACTCTAGCTGCATCGTATGGACTCTCTAGCTGTGGTGTGCCAACATGGTAATTCCATGGAATGTGGGATCTTAGTTCCCCTACCAGGGATTGAAGCCACGTCCCCTACATAACAAGGCAGATTCTTAACCACTGGACCACCAGAGAAGTACCTGAGAGTGGACTGATAAAAGACTGCTGTCTGAACAAGAACTGCTTGTCTCCAAAGTCCTGATACGCCAAAGCCTTTGACTATGTGGATCACAACAAACTGGAAAATTCTGAAAGAGATGGGAATACCAGACCACCTCACCTGCCTCTTGAGAAATCTGTATGCAGGTCAAGAAGCAACAGTTAGAACTGGACATGGAACAACAGACTGGTTCTAAATCGGGAAAGGAGTATGTCAAGGCTGTATATTGTCACCCTGCATATTTAACTTATATGCAGAGTACATCATGAGAAACACTGGGCTGGAGGAAGCACAAGCTGGAATCAAGATTTCCGGGAGGAATATCAATAACCTCAGATATGCAGATGAAACCACCTTTATGGCAGAAAGTGAAGAAGAACTGAAGAGCCTCTTGATGAAAGTGAAAGAGGAGAGTGAAAAAGTTGGCTTAAAACTGAACATTCAGAAAACTAAGATCATGGCATCTGGCCCCATCACTTCATGGGAAACAGATGCGGAAACAGTGGAAACAGTGACAGACTTTATTTTGGGGGACTCCAAAATCCCTGCAGGTGGTGGCTGAAGCCATGAAATTAAAAGATGCTTCCTCTTTGGAAGGAAAGTTATGACCAACCTAGACAGCATATTAAAAAACAGAGGCATTACTTTACCAACAAAGGTCCATCTAGTCAAAGCTAAAGAGTTGGACTGTGAAGAAAGCTCTAGAGCCAAAGAATTGATGCTTTTGAACTGTGGTGCTGAGAAGACTCTTGAGAGTCCCTTGGACTGCAAGGAGATCCAACCAGTCCATCCTAAAGGAGACCAGTCCTGAGTGTTCATTGGTAGGACAGAGTTAAAGCTGAAACTCCAATACTTTGGGCACCTGATTTGAACAAATGACTCGTTTGAAAAGACCCTTGATGCTGGAAAAAATTGAAGGCAGGAGAAGGGGATGACAGAGGATGAGATGGTTGGATGGCATCACCAATCTCCGTCAATGGACATGAGTTTCAGTAAACTCCAGGATTTGGTGATGGACAGGGAGACCTGGCATGCTGCAGTCCATGGGGTCGCAAAGAGTTGGACATGACTGAGCGACTGAACTGAACTGAAAGTCTGGATAATGATTTGGGATTGGCACCTGTTCACCCAGGCAGTAATAAAATCTCTCTTTATTTGTCAACAACCTTGTGCTGCTGCTTGATTTCTGAGAAAATTAAAAATTTTCTCTCAATGTCCAGACCTCGCTCCATGCCCTCTCCCAAAAAAAATATCAAGCTGGGATCCATCAGCGGTCTCCCTTGGAAGTCATTACCATGGATTTCACATACAAGATGATCTCATAGGAAGCTATTTTGGAAATCCCCAATATCAACGTGTGGGGTAGATGGCTTCACTCTGTGAAGTTTCAGCAAATCCCCTTGGATCTCCCATTTGCATTAGTGTAATTCAAGACTCTGAGCTGTGACCAACAGGAATGGCAAAGCATCCTTCTTCAATAATTCAATAATTTCACCAAATTCCCATATCTTAGATGACTCATTAGTCATAAGAGTTGTTATCATGACATGTGTTTTGTTTGGTCCCAAGCAGTCTGTGTTTATTTTGCTTCTAGATAGCCTCCAATACAACTTGGAAAACCCTGAGCCTAAAAATTGGGGGAATTACATAAAGTTCATCAGGAAGTCAGCACAGACTTTAAGCAAGTCTCTCATGCTTTGGGACAAGATGGGCTGGGTAATAATTCTCAAGTTGTCAGCTTGAAGGAAGGTCTCTAATCAATGGCCACAGGGTTCTCTCTGTCCTTAGACATTGTCTCAATCAAAACGCTTCCCTCTGCCCCAGACAAGGACATGGATGGCATGCTTATCAAACTCAATGAAATTCATTCAGTATATGTATCCTAAGAAACAGGACACTTGACATCCAACTCTGCAATATTTCTCAGGAAAACCACTCAAGTCGTGTCTATTCAACTTTCACTGAAGATAGGATTTAGTTGCTTATGAAGAGTAAATTATCAAAAGATGTACACTGCCTGCCATTGTTTTGGTTTTTTTCTTCATTCTCATTAGCATCGCTTTGTTGGAGTGGGGGCAAAACATGTATGCAGACTTTGGAATTATGGTAAGTGTCCATAGTAGTTAGTTCCAGCAAATTATAGCCAGCATTTACTACCATCTTAAAGGAACACCCCAAGATATCACGCAGTGCTCCTTGACACACAAAACAGAAAATAAAAGTCCTTGCAGGCAAGTTCAAGTCCTATAGCTCAAAGGCCACTGAATTTTAGAGGTGATAAAAAATATTAGAAATTATCTAGGGTACTGGCGTACTGCGATTCATGGGGTCGCAAAGAGTCGGACACGACTGCGCGACTGAACTGAACTGAACTGAACTGAATATGTTCCATCTTACAAATGAGACAATCAAAAGCTCCAGGATTCTCAGGAATTTCAAATACCCCACAACAATCAGAGAGAGAGCCTGAAAGAGAAGCCCACTCCTTCCTTATATGTCACTCCCTTAATGTTCCAGCACGGGAACTCAGTGCCTCCTTTTAAGTAGGTGGTGCCTCCCCTGCAAGTCCCCTTCCTCCCAACACATTCCCCGTGAGCCCGTCACACCAGCATTCCTCCAAAATTCCATCCCTTTATTGTGACTCCTTCTGTCTAGAAGTCCTTCCTTCTCAGGCTGGAAGCCACTCCCGAATCATCTTCCATCTCAAATAACAGACTTCAGGGAAACTATTTACTCCATCACAGTTAGTTGCTTATGTTCACTTTGCCCATAGCATGGAATTTTAGACTGCTTTCCATCCCCCTGTCTCTCCCACTGTGAGCTGAGGAACAATGACTGTCAGCCATCTTGAAAATCCGGCTTCAGGCAGAGCCAGGTACATGGTGAACAATAACTGGCCATATTAAAACAATCAAATCGACAGCGACAATTAAAAGACAAAACTTTAGGTCAAGCCCCATTCCATAATTCCATTCAAGCCACAGAGATTAAAAAGACAAAGGTTTTCCTCTCAAAGGGCTTACAATCCAGTGGAGAATTCATTTATAACTTAACAAATATCTGCTGAATGATGAATTAATGTGATCTAATTCCAATTCTCCCGTGTTGACAAGCTATTACCAAAATTCAACCGATCTCAGGGTGTTTTGTGGAGCCATCATTTTTTATCTTGATTAACGAGACTTCCTACTTTGTATTCTAACTTCCTTCATTTCATTGCATTTATCACAGCCTCCAGTGCTGGACTCTTACCATAAAGCTGTGCAAAGAACATAGTGGAAAAATTCACTCACATACAAGTGTCCCCATGAAAAAGCTATACATTGGCCTGGAGTGGGGAAATAGGCACACACATATTGCTAGTTGGGAGTATAAAGCAGGACAATCAATCTGGTTATCAACTTGGTGATATGCATCAACATTTTAAATGTACACCTCTTAGTCTCAGCATTTCCACTGTTGAAAATTTACCCTGTGAACAGATTTGCACAAATCTGCAAATATATATTCACTGTAGTAGGATGGTTGAAATAGCATAAATTTTTAAATTAAATCCATATCCTAGATCCATATCCATGCAATCATTACAAAGGATGCAACAGATCTAAACGCCCTGAGGAGAGATGTTCAATATATTATTAGTTTAAAATATAGGGCATTGGAGAGTAAGGTTTGGTGTTATCCCACTTGTATAAACGAAGAATTGATACACATATTTTTATATGTATAAAAATTACTAAAATATACAAAAAATATTAACAGATTGTAACAGTTGATGGTATAAAAGAAAAGGAACAGGAGAATTATTATTTTGTACACTTCTGTAGTGTTTGAATTATTTCCTATTGAATATATTCTATGATGTCTAAAAGGGTCTTCCACCTTCTTATCATCTCTTTGTTTCATCTATTTCAGTTTAACCGACTTGGTTTTCTTAAGACTAAGGTTATAGATTCTGTACTAACTCTCTCAAACTCATACGCATCTCCCAAACTTATTCTCTCCAAACCACTTTTTCTGTTGTAAATATGACCTTCCCAAGGTTTTTAGCTTATGATTAACCAGATGAAACCATCAGTACATAGACCTCCAATCTAGGTTTTGAATTACAAAAGGTACTTTGGGGGGAAAAAAATCCTAACTCAATTGCATCAGTTAAAACCTCAGCGTTAGCAACACCACAGTGTCATGATGCAGGAGGTCAAAGATCCATGGACTCAGGGAGTCACAGCAGGGCTTAACTGGGGCAGTTCTGGTTCTGCCATTAGAACCATGAGCACTCCAATCTCAATGAAAGTGCATAAGACACCACAATTATCTCCGGATCATCGACTCGGTAGACCCAAACAGCTCCAGTCTATCGTGTCAACGTGTATTCTGGGAGTCTTTAATGCACGGATCATTGGCAAGCTGCGCATAAAAGCCCTGTAAGAGCTGTGGCCGTGCGTGCAGTCAATGCACACTCAGGGACTCCCCCAGGTCCGCATCATTGGCAGCACATCGTGTCAATGCACACTTCGGGAGCCCTGTGCATGCTAAGGAATCATGTACTCCAAAAATACTTCTGAAATAGTTGTTACAGGACATACACAGTATTCACTCTAAACGGCATGTCAGCGAGTTTAGTGTGCAACAAATAACTCCTAAAAGGCACAAAACACTCCTAGAGCCCCAACTTCACACACAGACGGTTAGTCCAGGGGACCGTGGCACGACTGTTGTGGGAGCATGGGTCTCTCCTTACAGTGAACAAAGGGATAGGAACAGCCAGTTTATGCAATCGAAGCCACTGCTTCTACTCCGTGCTGTCAAGGTTTTCAGTGTAACATGACTACTTCCTAATTATCTGCCTGGTATTTGATGCTTAAGAACTAAGAACCTTCTCTCTCTCCCTTGTCTTGTTCCAAAGCACCTGCAGTGTAAGGTGAGAGGGTTAGAGGAAAGCGCCTTGGGTCGTAAGCCTACTAGTACCTGCCCAATAGAAATATAATGTAATCCACATGTGTCATTTTAAATGTTCTTCGTGGTCACATTTTTAAAAGGTAAAAAGAAACAGCCTCAACAGATTGTAATAATATATCTTATTTCACCCAATATATCCAAAATATTATCATTTCAATGTCCCATCAATATTTTAAATGATTGAGACAGTTTACTTTTTTTGGCTTCACAATCTAGTCTGTATTTCACACTTACAGCACATATTCATTTGGACCAGCCAAAGTTCAAGTGCTCAACAGCCCCACGTGTCCAGCGGCTGCCCCAGGGACCGCACAGCTACAAAGGCCTAGGAAAAAGCACCCATCCCAGGAGCTTAAATGTTCACTGCACCCCGTCGACTACCTGTCTCAAAGCAGGGGTCTGTCTAGCCTGCGCCTCCTCTCCTGGCAGAGCTGAACCTGCCGAGCCACCTTTTCTCAGCCGCTTCTGCTGGTGAATCTGTCTGAGGCTTTGAAATCCTAAAAAGGACCACAAATAAGCTTTCAGAAACGGGACAGAACGACTTTAGGCCAAAGTGATACTGTCAGGGCCGGTCCTCTTTCTTAGAGGTGGAGATGAAAAGAGCGAGGTGCTGCTGAGTGCACAGAAGGGGAGCAGGGACGGCGCCCAATGCGAGGATGGCAGCCTCCCTTTTATACTACACCGCTCCCCACACTTGCGCATCAGCAGGGCTTACGGGTCACGGGGAGTCGGCCCCAGCGGCGTGGCTGGGGTCTGAAGGCTGAGTCTTTCCAGGAACACAAAAGGCAAGGACGCGAGGAGAGGGAGACAGAGACAAAGATGCGGGGTAGGGAAGAGAGGAGAGCCAGGGCGCTGGTACGGGTGCAGGCGGCAGACAAAGCCGGCGGC
>SJXQ01002807.1:202863-277132 GCA_006408695.1 Aepyceros melampus
AGGAACGCGGTGGCGGCGGCCGGGAATTGCTAATCTACTTTGATTTGCTCGTGAATGTTAAGAAAATGCACTGCTTAACTGTCGTTGAATTAAAGTGTGAAAATGCCAGAAAAAAAGACTACCCTGTGCATGGGATTCCTAAGCTTGAACCCTGGTAAGACGAGGCTGGACCTCATTGGTTTCCAACCACCATGCCCGACGTGATTAAGTTGGACGAAAGCATCCCCAGCGCCCATCTTTGCCCACTGAGCAAGCAGGAGAGAGGGTGTCGACGCCCTGTTCCCAACCTTTCGGGTCCTTCTGCCACCAGGGCTTTGCTCAGTCACCGTGCAGACCCCCCTCCCAAATTCCTGGCCCAGCTGAGCAGTCCATATGGGAATGGAGGCAAGTCTTGTGCAGAAGGGAAAGCAGCGTTTCCAGGGCCTCTCTCCTTCCTTAGCATAGAGAAGGAGGGGAGGGCTCACTGCCTGGCAAGAAGTCACCTCCTGCCTTGGACAGCTGCGGTTATTGCATGTGGACTCCTTGCGAACTTCCTGAGGTCGTTTTTACTAATAACACCAGTAACAGCAATAACAATAATAGTAAACATCTACTGAAGGCTTATTATGCGCAAAACATTGTACCGACTGCTTTACCGAGATTATTTTATTTTTGCCACAACAACCCTATTGCTCTCCTGGAAACCAGGGCTTAGCCAAGCCTTGCGAGGAGCCCAGGGTAAGCCAGCTAGGAAGCAGTGGATCACGGGTGAGAAAGAAGGCCTCCCTCCCTCCAGAGCCTGTGCTCTCAACCATTCTGCACTTTTCTGGGCCTCTCTTTCAGCTCACATTGCTGTACCATGCCCCTTTCCTTCTCCCCTATCTCCCCCAGCCCCCTAGGCCATTCCTCCCTTGTGGCTCAAGGGTAAACCCTAAATAGTATAAATCAATCAGATCAGTCCCTTCTTTTGTCCAGGGATTGACTCAGAAAAAAATCACGTGATCCGTCCTGGCCTACGCGGAAGTTGGAGGAACGTCTGCTGGGTGGGGACGGGTCTGAGAAATGCTTCCCTACGGGATACCTGAGCGCTGTGTATAGTTTCAGGGTGTCCACCACCTGGTGGCGCTAGTGGCAAAGAACCAGCCTGCCACTATAAGAGACAGACGAGAGGCGGGTTGGATCCCTGGGCTGGGAAGATCCCCCGGAGGAGGACTGGAGGCAACCCACTCCAGTATTCTTGCCTGGAGAATCCCATGGACAGAGGAGCCTGGGGTGGCGGGGGAGAGACAGCCCATAGGGCCGCACAGAGTCGACACGACTGAAGAGATTTTAGCACGCACCCACCACCTGGTATCTAGCAACAGAGCTACTCTCAACAGAGACAGATTTGCAAGATTTAGCGCAATTAATGCCAGAGCTGAAGTTTAGGAAAATGGCGTCCTAGTCCTTTTTCTATCAACAGTGAAATCATGCTGCTGCTGCTAAATCACTTCAGTCGTGTCCAACTCTGTGCGACCCTATAGACGGCAGCCCACCAGGCTCCCCCGTCCCTGGGATTCTCCAGGCAAGAACACTGGAGTGGGTTGCCATTTCCTTCTCCAATGCATGAAAGGGAAAAGTGAAAGTGATGTTGCTCAGTCGTGTCCGACTCTTCGGAGACCCTGTGGACTGCAGCCCACCAGGCTCCTCCGTCCATGGGATTTCCCAGGCAAGAGTATTGGAGTGGGTTGCCATTGCCTTCTCCTGCTTCATGTTTATTCAGGATTTTATTTAAGGTTAATTCCTTTTTGGAACAAGAGAGAATATAAAGAAGTTAAATGAAAACTCGAGAAATTTGGCTGTGTCTATTCCCCACTCTGTTTCTGTTTCATCTGTAAAATGACCCAAGAACTTCTGCTCCTGGGCGCTTCAAATGGAACCTCACTTCTCCTCCTGGGCATGCACATCCAACCTCATTCAGTCTCAAGGCTCTCAACAGCTTTTCCCCAGCTCCCTTTTCCATCAGAACTTCTCTTTGTCTACACAGGCAAGTCATCACTTCCCTCTCAGGGCATCAGACCCTCCATCTAACTGTGCTGCAAGCGCACATCCAGGTGTCTGAGCTTGACTGCCTTTAAAATGTTGTTTACTAGCCTTCAAGTAGTCTCTCTGGGGCACTTGCATCTGGTTTTAAGCATTTTGGAAAACAATGGCTACTTAACCAGTCACTTACTTGGTTCCCTTGGCAATTGCTTTAAAATACAGAATCAAATTAGAATGGAAATTTTCTTTGATTGTTTCATTAAAGTCATGGACACTTTCTATTAAAATATGCAAAATATAGTATAATATACTTATATACTATAATATAAACTGTATTCTTTAATAATTCATCCGAAATCAATAAGTGGTGGCCAGCTCAAATACCCTCTAATGTTTCCTACCACCAAGGAAAGGAAACCCAAACTCCTTAACAAGACATTCAAGACAATTCAGTCTACACCTAAGCAGCTCCAGCCTTATCTATCTACCATTCAGTTCAGTTCAGTTGCTCAGTCGTGTCTGACTCTTTGCGACCCCATGAACTGCAGCATGTAACACCTCCCTGTCCATCACCAACTCCTGGAATTTATCCAAACTCATGTCCATTGAGTCAGTGATGCCATTCAACCGTCTCATCCTCTGTAGTCCCCTTCTCCTCCTGCCTTCAATCTTTCCCAACATCAGTGTCTTTTCAAAAGAGTCAGCTCTTCACATCAGGTGGCCAATATATTGGAGTTTCAGCTTCAGCATCAGTCCTTCCAATCAACACCCAGGACTGATCTCCTTTAGGATGGATTGGTTGGATCTCCCTGCTGTCCAAGGGACTCTTGAGAGTCTTTTCCAACACCACAGTTCAAAAGCATCAATTCTTTGGCACTCAGCTTTCTTTCCAGTCCCACTCTCACAACCATACATGGCTACTGGAAAAACCATAACCTTGACTAGATGGACCTATGTTGAAAAAGCAATGTCTCTGCTTTTTAATTTGCTGTCTAGGTTGGTCATAACTTTTCTTCCAAGGAGTAAGCATCTTTTAATTTCATGGTTGCAGTCACCATCTGCAGTGATTTTGGAGCCCAAAAAAATAAAGTCTGACACTGTTTCCCCATCTATTTGCCATGAAGTGATGGGACCAGATGCCATGATCTTAGTTTTCTGAATTTGCATTTTAAGACAACTTTTTCACTCTCCACTTTCAGTTTCATCAAGAGTCTCTCTTTAGTTCTTCGCTTTCTGCCATAAGGGTGGTGTCATCTGCATATCTGAAGTTATTGATATTTCTCCCGGCAGTCTTGACTCCAGCTTGAGCTTCCTCCAGCCCAGCATTTCTCATGTGTACTCTGCATATAAGTTAAATAAGCAGGGTGACAATATACAGCCTTGACATTCTCCTTTTCCTATTTGGAACCAGTCTGTTGTGCCATGTCCAGTTCTAACTGTTGCCTCCTGACCCACATATACGTTTCTCAAGAGGCAGGTCAGGTGGTCTGGTATCCCCATCTCTTTCAGAATTTTCCAGTTTATTGTGGTACACACGGTCAAAGGCTTTGGCATAGTCAATAAAGCAGAAATCGATGTTTTTCTGGAACTCTCTTGGTTTTTCTATGATCCAGCAAATGTTGGCAATTTGATCTCTGGTTCCTCTGCCTTTTCTAAAACCAAGTTGAACATCTGGAATTTCACAGTTCACATATTGCTGAAGCCTGGCTTGGAGAATTTTGAGTATTACTTTACTAATGTGTTAGATGAGTGCAATTGTGTGGTAGTTTGAGCGTTCTTTGGCATTGCCTTTCTTTGGGATTGGAATGGAAACTGACCTTTTCCAGACCTGTGGCCACTGCTGAGATACCCCTAAGTCATTCTAGTGCATTTCTTCTCCCACGACATAGTACTTCAGTAGGTTGGGTGCCCACATTCTCTAGAATACCCTTGAACCTCATCTCCAACTTTTCCAAGTCCAGATTAAATACCACTTTTTTGCAAGAAGCCTTTCCCTTTCCTCACATTTAACGACACAAAATATTCAATTGTCTAGTATTTGTTCTCAGTAAATTTAACGTTTTGTGTTTATTGATACCCAGTATTCTAGAAATAACTCCCATGTCCAAATAGCAAAGGACATAAACATTATTATGTAAACAAGTAAAGTGGTTGGAGAAGGCAATGGCACCCCACTCCAGTAGTCTTGCCTGGAAAATCCCATGGACGGAGGGGCCTGGTGGGCTGCAGTCCATGGGGTCACTAGGAGTCGGACATGACTGAGTGACTTCCCTTTCACTTTTCACTTTCATGCATTGGAGAAGGAAATGGCAACCCACTCCAGTGTTCTTGCCTGGAGAATCCCAGGGACAGGGGACCTGGTGGGCTGCTATCTATGGGGTCACACAGAGTCAGACACGACTGAAGCGACTTAGCAAGTAAAGTGGGTTATAGATATTATAGCAGACTCTATAATAAAGCTCATTCCCAGTTTAAGGATGAGCTGTTCTCATAAAGGCATTAAAGCTTCTTTCACCTTGTTTGTGTTAGAAAAACTTTGATGCAGGTAATAAAAAACCTGTCTCTACTAGCTTGCCTGGAGAACCCCAGGGACGGAGGAGCCTGGTGGGCTGCCGTCCACGGGATCGCACATAGTCGGACACAACTGAAGCGACTTAGCAGCAGTAGCAGCAGCAACTAGCTTAAACAGCAAACAAAATGTAATATTTCCTGTAGGAAGGCTCAAGAGAGCAGGTGCTGAGGCTGATTAATTCATGTTTAATATTGTCAAGGACCCAGATTGTTCTCATCTTTCCACCACTCCATCTTCAGCTTACTGACATTGTCCTTAGGTAGTTCTCCTCAGGGTCCCAAAATGGCTGCCCTAGTTCCAGGCATCACTTGAAGACATGGTAAAGTCCAGCCCAAAAAATGAGACTCCAGTTCAGTTCAGTCGCTCAGTCATGTCCAACTCTTTGCGACCCCATGAATCGCAGCACGCCAGGCCTCCCTGTCCATCACCAACTCCCGGAGTTCACTCAAGCTCATGTCCATCGAGTCAGTGATGCCATCCAGCCATCTCATCCTCTGTCATCCCCTTTTCCTCCTGCCCCCAATCCCTCCCAGCATCAGGGTCTTTTCCAATGAGTCAACTCTTCGCATGACGTGGCCAAAGTACTGGAGTTTCAGCTTTAGCATCATTCCTTCCAAAGAACATCCAGGGCTGATCTCCTTCAGAATGGACTGGTTGGATCTCCTTACAGTAGTCTTACTTTAAATTTCTTCTTACGAATGAGTCAGTTATACCAGCAGACCCTCAGAAGATCTTTCCTCCTGTTTATTTCGCCATAACAGGACCACATGCCTCTCTGTATAATTTCACTAGCAAAGGAGATGAGAAATCATCACTGATAACAAATCAGGATTTACCTTTGAGTTATATTGGTGGAGAAGGAGTGGGGGAAAGGCAAGAATTAAGACAAGCAATATCAAAACAAAAACTGAATTTTAGTCAGTATCTCAGTCATCTATTCACAAATTATCACAAAGCTTACTGGCTTAAAAAAAAATCTATTTTCCTGAAGAATCTGGGCTGGGGAGAAAGGAGTGATTCCCAGGCAAGAAGGGAAGATTATTAGGTAGGTATTTAAAAGTATTTCTCTGCAACTTATTATGGTTTATGATTTGAAAATCAAATATCCTCATATTTAAATTATTCTTGTATGTATTTGTGGCTATGCTCAGTTGTGTCTGACTCTTTGCAATCCCATGAACTGTAGTGCACCAGGCTCCTCTGTCCACAAGATTTCCCAGGCAAGAGTACTGCAGTGGGTTGCCATTTCCTTCTCCAGGGATCTTCCCAACCCAGGGATTTAACTCACATCTCCTGCATCTTCCTGCGGATTCTTTACCACTGAGCCATCTGGGAAGGCCCCAGATTATTCTTATATTGGTCTTTTCCACAAAATCTGGTGTACATTTTGTATATTTGGAAAATATACACAAAAAAATTGTGTACATTGATTTAGTCAATAATCAGTTGGCTAAACTCAACCGGCAGTTTTCTTAGAGAGTGGTAAAGTCATTTTTACTCTTTTGCTTTGTTTTTTCCTAAAAACTAGCTACATAATGGACTCCACATCTTAAGTTTTCCTTTCAACAATAATGCTTAAATGAATGAAGTAATTTTTGCCCTAAATCTTTAGCTTGCAGATATCTAAGAATTAAGATCAGGAGGATAGCAAGTAATTCTTTTGATTTAGCAAATAATTTGTTAATGGAATTACTAACCATGAGAATATTTACCCTTTTGAAAATCAGTAAATCACAGAAGCTTTTGAAGACATAATAATTAAGTAATCATTCCCCTCTTTTATCAGGGCTGGTAGGAAAATTGCAACATACAGTCTTTGTTTTGTAATTCATGTTATTGTAAATAGGCCTTCTAGTTCCCTTGTAACTTTTATATATCTGAGGCCAAAAAAAAAAAAAGGTTCTTAAGTGGTTGCTATAGTTAGATTCATATCATTTACTAAAATAATACATGGTATTCCTTTTGTGACTATATCTTCCATCTTCTTATAAATGTATAACTGCCGCTATAACAATACCCAGTCAGATGATGAATGTTCATATATTAATGCTACCTCTCTCCCTTTTTTTTTTGCCCAAGAAACTCATGGCAGCACTGGAACAAAACTGAATGTATTTCAACATCATCTTTGTGAATCATAGACCGAAATCAGCCCCAGAATCAGCTTTCTCATTTGATGAGTGAAGAAAGAACTTAAAGAATTTTCTGGAAGTCTCCAGGCTAATTAGTGGTAGTGTGAGATTTCATTATCTTATTTTCAGGTTGACTGCTCTTTACACGCATAATACTATTAATGATTAACATTAAGGACAGAGCTAAGTTTAACCAGATTATCAAGTCAGATTCTTTAATGTGGAGTTGGTGACGCCCACTCAGTCATGGTCCTGCAGTGGGCAGGGTTTCCACTCTATCCTCAGGGGCAGAGAGCTTATCCTCTAACCTCCAGCCCATCATACCCAGAGAGCCCACCAGCACTATATATACCGTCAAGCCCCACTCACAGATACCTAAGATCTCCTCAGATCCCTGTCTTGTTACATGTCCTAGCAGCCCAGGAAAAACTAGGGTACGAGGAACGTACTTGATAAGGTGCTTCTCTCTTCCGTGCTTGTTTTTTAATTAGTGAGGAAAAGGGGGAAAGGAAGGATGCAATTGATAGTGTGTTTCTTGCCATCTCCTCGCCATAAAGCCAGATTTTAAGATTAGAATCTGACAGCTCAATCATATAAGTAGGTTTTTTGTTCTCAAATGCTAGTTGAATTTTCCCCCTTAAATAATTATTTGAATTTAGAAATCCCAGGGTCTGTATTTTTTCAACATGAAATTATTCCATTTGCTTCATTTATTTAATCCACAGCTCATCTGTTCAATTCATACCCTTATAAACAGGAGGAAGGAAAATGTACTCTAACTCTCTAATATTTCTTTAGCAACTAAAGCACAGCTAAGAAGATGAAGCCTCTTCATTCCCCTCTTCCTCCACCTTCTCTTCCTTCTTTTCTTCCTCTTTGACCAACAACTGCTATAATCCACACTAATGAGGTAGACTGTGCTAAGAATTTTCTTCACTTAACATTTCTCATTATTAATAAATTTTACACTGACAACTATAAAGTGAACACTTAGGATTTATGCACCTAACCTAATTACATATGCTGCATGTATGCATTTCATTATTTACTTGACAGATTCATTCCTTGATATCATAAATAATTAAACAAGAATCAAATATTAACAATCAGATACATATTAATTCTCCTAAAATCTGTAGAAACAAACTATATTTTTATCTTCAGTTCAACAAGCACTGATTTAAATGTCTTCATTAGGCAAATTTCATAAGCAAAGTTCTTGGTCTACATTTCTTACCTTCTCTAAAAATTAAACCTGGGCCAAATTATTCCAGAATTACTTCATGGAAAATAATAAATATAGCAGTATTTCTAACAAGTCACTGGATTCATAATCTTTCTCAAGCACTGCTGCATCTTACATATGAAACATTAATCTTTATGTTTGTTAGGAACTTTCAAATATAGTTTTTATGATAAACTAGGAACCAGCACCATCTTGGTTCTTAGTAGCATATTACCAGAGCTTCTTGTCTTATGAGCTGATGGGTTTAACCAAACAATAATTATATAACTTGTTTAAAGAATAATTTCTAGGCATTGGATAATGGTAAGAACTACATTTATTGGGGCTGAAATTTTACCCTGAGATAAAATGTGTAGCTGTTACTTTTTCTGCTTTTAATGAGGTAGGTTTAAATTTTTTTATTCAAGTATATCAACATCTTCATTGATCAATCTTTTCTCACATATTATCAAACTTGCTTTGGTAGAGCATACCATACAATTTCATCATTTAAAAATGTTAAAGATTCATGGATAGCCACATTATTCATAATAGAAGATTAATGCCAGGCTGACAGGTTTTTGTAAAGATCTAACTCTTTTTTCCTAAATGCATATACCATATCTATGTGAAATGTACCTCTGATGTTGCATATTGATTACTCTCCTCTCTTCTCTTCTAAAGCTAAAGAGAGAATATTATGGAATGATTGTCAGGGTTAGTGTGTCTCTGACCTACACATGTACTATTAATAATTTATGAGCTGATTTGAAATACAGCATCAAGAAACCAACTGAGGACCACTGCTGCTGCCTGGAATGACATATTCTCGGGGTTGACAGCATGTGCACCCAGATTTTGAGGTCCTGTTATTAAAATATGTAGAGAGACACAAACGTTCTAAGTGCCAGAGCTAACTGAATGGAAAGAAGCCACACTTCTTTGTTACAAATCTCTAGTAGCTATATTTATGTCTTTTCATCCTATCCTTTCCATGCCATGAAATTTTCTTATTAAATTATTTAATCAGCTTGCCAAGTGAACTCATGGTGTCTATAAACATTAGAGAGTCTACACTCAAGAAATATGGAGGTATAGCAAGCAGAAGCTCGAGTCTTCTTATTACCTACATTCCTTCACATCCAGAGGTTGTCTGGGTGGATCCTTCCAGACTGTGTTCTATGCTCACACAAAGATAGTGGGGGTGGGGAGAGAGATTCCCCCCTACCCTCAAAAATGGTATCACACTCTACACACTGTGCTGCAATTTGTTTTTTTTCACACAACATATCAAAGACATTTCCCAAATCAGCACATATGTTTGTAGTTCTTTTTTTTTTCTCACTTTTTTTCTCATTTATTTTTTAATTGGAGGAAAATTGCTTTACAATGTTGTATTGGTTTCTGCTGAAGAATAATGCAAATCAGCCATAATTATACATATATCCCCTCCCTCTTGAGCCTCCCTGCCCTCCCCCGATCCCATTCTTCCTGGTTATCACAGAGCACTAGCCTGGGCTCCCTGTGTTATATAGCACTTCTCACCAGCTGTAGTTCATTTTTTAAACAAGAACACAGTGTTCCATTTTATAGAATACCATGGCTCATTTATCCATCCCCTTATTAATAGATTGTTAAGCTTCAGATTTTTCACAATTGAAAAACAATTCCACATACACTGAACATATATACTATGTACTTGCTTAACTATTTTGCTAAGACAGAGTTCCAGAAGTGAAATTGTTAGGTCAGTAACTAATCTTTTAAATCTCCTTAACCCATCAATTAGGTAACAATCAATAAGTATTACTGTTTAGGATTTAAATATTATAACATTTCATTAATAGATTCACTTATAATATGTAAGTGTATTTTTTTTAAAACATACTTTTAAAACTTTAAGAGTATGGAGTAATTTTGGGAAAAGATTATGTTTTAGTTACATTAATTTCATATGTGAGTAGCTTTCTGCAAAAGCAGACTAAAGTCAAAGTTGTTTCCAATGTTTTAGCAATATGTCATCAAGTCACATGTCTGTATATATTATTTTTAACATCAATGCCCAAAGCAGCCAGTCTTCATTTCAGCAATGCTACCCATAACTAAGGATGTTTATGGAGATTGACAACTGTTAAACCACTGAATGCGTTTCAAAATATATTAAAAAAATTTTATGTGTGAAAACATTTCATCTAGGAAATCTAATTAAAAGCAAGGTTATACTTGTGATGGTTTCCATCACAAGTAAGTAAACTTATAAAATTTCCTGCTTTTCACCTAAACTGTTTGAAGCCTTCTACAAACAGCGTAATGGTTACCTGGTGTGTCAGGTTCTATTATGTGAACTAGAATATGTTTTCAGAGAAGAAGCTTGCATCCGATGACAGACACTTCCTATCTGCTAGGACTCATATATAAAAATTGGAACATTGATCATTTCATGTAGAGATTTTCCATAGCAAGAAGATAAAGGGAAATCTTTAAAACTTTAAGAGTATGGAGTAATTTTGGGAAAAGATTATGTTTTAGTTACATTAATTTCATATGTGAGTAGCTTTCTGCAAAAGCAGACTAAAGTCAAAGTTGTTTCCAATGTTTTAGCAATATGTCATCAAGTCACATGTCTGTATATATTATTTTTAACATCAATGCCCAAAGCAGCCAGTCTTCATTTCAGCAATGCTACCCATAACTAAGGATGTTTATGGAGATTGACAACTGTTAAACCACTGAATGCGTTTCAAAATATATTAAAAAAATTTTATGTGTGAAAACATTTCATCTAGGAAATCTAATTAAAAGCAAGGTTATAAATAAATAGAAATAAAGATGTTCAACCAAGAAAATGACATTAAGCAGCACTGGCTACAAGAGAAAAGAGCAGCCTGTCAGAATCACACGAGGACTGTGGTGACAGGTAGACAATAAAATGGGATGACACTGGGTCCTCTCACCAGGGGTGTTTTCAACAGCTTTCTCTTGGGAGTTCCCATGCACTTGCTTTGTAGGAAACCTTCCCTTTAAAAATGGCAGCAGACCCCTTGGAGGTCTTATTAAAATTCTCCTTCTGTGTTATGAAGTGTGTTGTTTAAGGCAGATGGCAGTGCCCGAACAGTTCATTCTTCATTGTATAAAGGAAAGTGAGGACAACAGTCATACCAAGAAGGTAGCCTGTGGCTGACATATCCTAGTAACACTGCACGGTGACCATCGTCAGAGAGGAGATGAATTAAGGGGGAAAATCAGTCCACAATCCCACCTAAGATGGCAGAAAGCATGAATCTAAACAGAAGCAATATGGTACGTAATGAATATTTCATATTCAGATTGATACCCATTATATCTGCAAACAAATTTCATATATCAGTTAAAACCTCCATAGCACCACTAGGATAAACATTGCTTTTTGTTTTAAGAGAAATTTCCTTTCATTCATTCTCCACTAGAAAACTGCAGCTAAAACAAGTGTAACTCTTCCTACCTCATTATGGACTATAAAGGCTATGCCATGCAAGAACTGAAAGAAAGCAAAGAGCCTAACTATTGCCCCATGACTTCTTTAATACAAGTAATGTCAAGGACTCAATCTACTTTATCTAAACTAATGCTATCACTTTTTTACTTAACCCTGTTCTAATGTAAAGTTAAATAATTTCCTGTATGTCTAAAGTAGTATAATACCACTAAACTATTTCCAATAGAGTAATAGCTTTGAGAACACCTTCTAAACCATTTCTCTCTTTTTTTATTCTATCCCAACATATTTTAAGTTATATGACAAAATAAACATTTCATAACCTTTTTCAGCCGAATTTTTTTCTACTAATGTCATTTCAACCAGTGGGAGATCTATATTTTCCATGCTGCAGTTCAACATCTAAAATTATTTCTGATATAGATTAGCTGTCCCTTCATGAACCATGAAAGACAAAATCTAAGCCTCTTTAAGCCTGTCTTGTTTGACAGCATGCACGTATTTACATGAAATATAAAGCAAATATTTGTTCTTTTCATACAAGCTGTCAGCACAAACTTGCATTGTTTAGAAACCTGTTTAGACAAACAGAATTGGCATTTACCACATAACATATGGTAAAAGGTCAACAATAGGTAAAATCAAAGATTATCGAAAAAGAAATAAAGCGTTGACATGCATTTGTGGAACCAAAGTTGATCACATTATGCTGAAACTCATATAGTACATTGACAATTAAAACTTCATTGTTTATTCATTGTTTGTTTAAGAAAATGTGAGGCTTAATTTTAGTTGCTTACTTATCAGAGTATTAACTTTTGGTTCACTGCAGGGATAGGTGTAAGAAAACTGTTACCTGAAAAGTTCCCAATTAAAATTGCTTTTCATCTTTTTCTCCACAGAACTTTCTAATTGCTAATAGGAACATACTCTGGACGTTTCTTGATATTACTGCCACCTAATCAGGTCACTGAGCTACCAACTCCAACTGCCCGGGGCCTTCAGGCTCTTGCTTTAAGGAACTAGTGATTCCTGAGTGTGCAGGAGCAGTGGTTTACCAAAAGATCAAATCTGCTTTCCTCCTGCCTTTAGGATTTGCACTATCATGGCTTTCCTGGCGAATGCCTCCATTCTGGGGGCACATTTCATCTACCTCTAGACCTGCTCTGTTCTGAAGCCACAAGGACAGGACTTCTGCCTCCTGTGGACAGTGTCCCATCTGCTGAACACACATTTTAATAAGTGAACTCTATTTCAAGGGAAATACCATTGGTATTAACAAGAAAATAGCATCTTTACAAGATTCTCTGGAAAGAAATGCTGTCAGTGCCACTCATTCTACCTTCAAAGACAAGTCCCTGTAATTACTTTCTCCCCTTCATTTCCTTGTCTGGATAAAGCAACAAGATCAAGAGAACCTATCCATTTTCCCCAGATACCTTCCAAACTGTGCGTCCGCTTTTGCAGGCTGGGATCAGAAATTTCATTATCTGTATTTGTATTAGTAATTTACTGCACAGAGAGAACAAGGGGCAGAGGAGAAGAGCAAGCATGAAAGCAAACATCAGACAGACAATTGTATATATGCAAATGCTTGCAAATTTCTGCCAGCATCTCCCTATCTATAACCAAGCAACATGGAAGCCTATTCATTCCTCAGTCTCTTCACTGCCAAACATGGTTGTGGATTTGAAGGGGAAAATTCAGGAAACATTGAACTTTCAGCCACTGAGACTAAATCTAACTCAAAAACTATTACATAAAAGGCTAATGCATGCATATAATCAATGATTTTCTAGAAAGACATGAGATATGCAACCTCCTGGCCACAGAGAGCAGAAAAACAAAGATGCCCTGGGAGGGGGCAGGAGAAGGGATCTGTTGCAAGTGACTCTCCAGCCCAATTGTCAGAGGACTGAAGGGTTGCCTCCAGGCTTCATGCTGTGCATGCGCATAAGCTGCATGGGCAAGAAGGGGTATGGGAAAGCAAAAAGAGGCATGATGAAGGAAATGCCCCCCAATTCATAAATACAAAGTGTTCACTGTCAAATGAATGTACATGGTGTTTGAAAATGACAGCAAAAATCATCATGTATTTTGTTTTGCCTTGAAATCAATTATTCTCAAACTGTTGGTAATAGAAAATTTCATGCTTCATTCTTATATGTACACTCTACTCCCTGCAAATCCCTTTCACATATAGTAATTCCATTCATCCACAAAATTATGTTTCAATGTAGGGTCAGCATTATACCCAGTTTACAAGTAAAGAAACCTGGACATGGAGGTGAACCAGCTCCACTGTGAACAGAGAGCTAAAGGGGTGGGCCTGAAGAAAACCAAGAGACTCGTGAGAAGAGAAGGGAAGTGGGTAGGTGAAACAATGGATGTTTACTACGTCTACTAGTTGTCCTTCAGCTACGGCCCCTGGTTCATTCTGTCTGGTATTATGGTTAGGTGTTTTCACGTGTATCTGCTCTCGGATGGACAGCCCCTGAGAACTATGTATCTGTTATCATTGTATCTCCTGAAGGACTCAAGACAATCCTTAGAATATAGGATATGCTCAATAAATGTATTTTTGACATTATTGTTTCATTAAACTAGTTTAAAGAAAGTGAAAGTGAAGTCGCTCAGCCATATCTGACTCTTTGCGACCCCATGGATGGTAGCCTACCATGCTCCTCCGTCTATGGGATTTTCCAAACTGGTCTTTTAAACTAAAAGACCACTTCAGGTTTTTTAAGTTATGTGGCGTCTTGTTCCTTTTATTTAATGGATATACATAAAATCTCAAACATTGTTAAATACCTTCTAACATTGTCACAAGAAAAGACTCTACACATGGACATCACCAGATGGTCAACACCGAAATCAGATTGATTATATTCTTTGCAGCTAAAGATGGAGAAGCTCTATACAGTCAACAAAAACAAGACCAGGAGCTGACTGTGGCTCAGATCATGAACTCCTTATTGCCAAATTCAGACCTAAATTGAAGAAAGTAGGGAAAACCACTAGACCATTCAGGTATGACCTAAATCAAATTTCTTATGATTATACAGTGGAAGTGAGAAATAGATTTAAGGGACTAGATCTGATAGATAGAGTGCCTGATGAACTATGGATGGAGATTCATGACATTGTACAGGAGACAGGGATCAAGACCATCCCCATGGAAAAGAAATGCAAAAAGGCAAAATGGCTGTCTGGGGAGGCCTTACAAATAGCTGTGAAAAGAAGAGAAGCAAAAAGCAAAGGAGAAAAGGAAAGATATAAGCATCTGAATGCAGAGTTCCAAAGAATAGCAAGAAGAGATAAGAAAGCCTTCCTCAGCGATCAATGCAAAGAAATAGAAGAAAACAACAGAATGGGAAAGACTAGAGATCTCTTCAAGAAAATTAGAGATACCAAGGGAACATTTCATGCAAAGACGGTCTCAATAAAGGACAGAAATGGTATGGACCTAACAGAAGCAGAAGATATTAAGAAGAGGTGGCAAGAATACATGGAAGAACTGTACAAAAAAGATCTTCATGACCCAGATAATCATGATGATGTGTTGACTAATCTAGAGCCAGACATCTTGGAATGTGAAGTCAAGTGGGCCTTAGAAAGCATCACTACGAACAAAGCTAGTGGAGGTGATGGAATTCCAGTTGAGCTGTTTCAAATCCTGAAAGATGATGCTGTGAAAGTGCTGCACTCAATATGCCAGCAAATTTGGAAAACTCAGCAGTGGCCACAGGACTGGAAAAGGTCAGTTTTCATTTCAATCTCAAAGAAAGGCAATGCCAAAGAATGCTCAAACTACTGCACAATTGCACTCATCTTACACACTAGAAAGTGATGCTCAAAATTCTCCAAGCCAGGTTTCAGCAATACCTGCACCATGAATTTGCAGATGTTCAAGCTGGTTTTAGAAAAGGCAGAGGAACCAGAGATCAAATTGCCAACATTCTCTGGATCATGGAAAAAGCAAGAGAGTTCCAGAAAAACATCGATTTCTGCTTTATTGACTATGCCAAAGCCTTTGACTGTGTGGATCACAATAAACTGGAAAATACTGAAAGAGATGGGAATACCAGACCATCTGACTTGCCTCTTGAGAAACCTATATGCAGGTCAGGAAGCAACAGTTAGAAATGGACATGGCACAACAGACTGATTCCAAATAGGAAAAGGAGTATGTCAAGGCTGTATACTGTCACCCTGCTTATTTAACTTATATGCAGAGTACATCATGAGAAATGCTGGGCTAGAGGAAGCACAAGCTGGAGTCAAGACTGCTGGGAGAAATATCAAAACCTCAGATATGCAGATGACACCACCCTTATGGCAGAAAGTGAAGAGGAACTAAAAACCTTCTTGATGAAGGTGAAAGAGGAGAGTGAAAAAGTTGGCTTAAAGCTCAACATTCAGAAAACTAAAATCATGGCATCTGGTCCCATCACTTCATGGGAAATAGATGAGGAAACAGTGGAAACAGTGTCAGACTTTATTTTGGGAGGCTCCCAAATCATTGCAGATGGTGATTGTAGCCATGAAATTAAAAGACGCTTACTCCTTGGAAGGAAAGTTAATGCCAACCTAGACTGCATATTAAAAAGCAGAGACATTACTTTTTCAACAAAGGTTCATCTAGTCAAGGCTATGATTTGTCCAGTGGTCATGTATGGATGTGAAAGTTGGACTGTGAAGAAAGCTCTGAGTGCTGAAGAATTGATGCTTTTGAACTGTAATGCTGGAGAAGACTCTTGAGAGTCCCTTGGACTGCAAGGAGATCCAACCAGTCCATTCTAAAGGAGATCAGTCCTGGGTGTACTTCGGTAGGACTGATGCTAAAGCTGAAACCCCAATACTTTGACCATCTGATGCAAAGAGCTGACTCATTGGAAAAGACTCTGATGCTGGGAGGGATTGGCTGCAGGAGGAGAAAGGGATGACAGAGGATCAGATGGCTGGATGGCATCACCGACTCGATGGACATGAGTTCGGGTGAACTCCAGGAGTTGGTGATGGACAGGGAGGCCTGGCATCTGCAATTCATAGGGTTGCAAAGAGTCGGACACGACTGAGAGAGTGAACTGAACTGAACACTGTAAAAGACAGAACTTCAACAGTGGAAGCAAATAACCTATGTTCATAATTGACTCTTCTAAAATAATTTCCTCAGTTAATTTTACACAGGTGAGAAAGAGTAAGCTTCTGTGGTGCCTTTCTAAGTCACTTCATTTTGTTGTTCTATGTTTGTTCAGCAAATGTTATATTTGCTGAAAATTCGAGTGTCTAAGACTCCCTGTGTCCTTTCATAACCTGTTAGCATGAGTTGTTCATCATTTGGATTTCACTGCAGTGTAGAAATGATCTTAATCTTTCCTTGAGTCATTTAATTTCCATCTTTCTGGCCTTTCTCAAGGAGTCTCCTCAAAGCCTGTAATCTCAAGTACTGCTTCTTTTCCTTCTTTCTGGGTTTATGGCCACTCTGCTTGAGATTGCCCAGCCTTTCCTGCAGTTAGACATGGCCATGAGCCTGAGTTCTTACCAAGAGATGTGGTGATGGTTACAACTACCAGATCATCTGTTTAAGGATGTCTGGGGCTTGATTTCAAAGAATCCAGGAAAGGGGGACATATCTGGGGCCCAGAATGGTACAGGTTCTACCATGTGACCCTAACTTGAAGCTGAGTGATGGGCACATGGGGATGAATTATACTACATTGTCCCCACTTTTATTTCAATATATTTGGAATTTTCTATTGAAAAATAAATTCAAAGTTGCTTGCCCTAGTTGTGTTGTCTCCTTTCCTTATCACTGGCTGGAAATAGAAATGACTGGAGCAAACTTGGAAAGCACCTGTGGAGGATGGCAGAGCCACCTCCCCCCAGCCTGGGTCCTGGAGCAGGACTTGTCCACCTGTCTTGTAGACTTCCTGAAAGAGAAATTGATTTCTCGCTCATTTGAGCTATTGCACTGTGGGGTCTCTGATAGCTACAGAGTTCTCTACATAACTCAAGCCCCTTATTTAGTTACATTCTATTTCATAACAGACTGGACCATAAAGTCTTTGGACCATGAAGAAGGCTGAGTGCCAAAGAACAGATGCTTTTGAATTCTGGTGTTGGAGAAGACTCTTGAGAGTGCCTTGGACTGCAAGAAGATCAAACCAGTTAATCCTAAAGGAAATCAATTCTGAATATTCGTTAGAAGGACTGATGCTAAAGCCGAAGCTCCAATACTTTGGCCACCTGATGCGAAGAGCCAACTCATTGGAAAAGACCCAGATGCTGGGAAAGATTGAGAGCAGGAAAAGAAGTAATGGCAGAGGATGAGATAGTTGCATGGCATACTGGTTCAATGGACAGGAATTTGAGCAAACTTCAGGAGACAGTGGAGGACAGAGGAGACTGGCTGTGCTGCAGCCATGGAGTCGCAAAGAGTAGGATACGACTTAGCGACTGAACAACAAATTTCAAAACAGTCTCCTTTACTCTAACAGCCAGCATAATCTCACTCATCTTCCCCATTCCTTTACTTTTCTTGGGCTCTCTTATTGGTCAGCACAGGTTTAGAACTCAATCAACATTTACTATGGTTACATTTTTTGTTCCTCTGGAGATCAGGCTGAACCACAAGCCATACAAACACCTAGATTGCATGAAGACTACCTTAAATGAAATTGCTCACAATCCAACTCACCGTCAAAACCCTTATAAAAATGTCACTTTTTAGTCTGGAAGTCTACTATTTATACAGTTATTGACAAACTTGATTTAGAAAAGAATTATACGTTACTATAGCAAAACTTAGGATGAAGTAGTAATGTTGAGAATATCTCAATCAGATAATAAAAGGTTAAGAAAAAATTTAATTTTCTTTACACAAAATATGTTTGTATTCTAAACCAGTATTCTTGCCTGGAAAATCCCATGGACAGAAGAGCCTGGCAGGCTATAGTCCATGGGGTCACAAAGAGTCAGACACAACTAAACGTGAGTGCACACACACACACATTCTAAACCACAGTGTAGGCTGCATCTGATCTCCCAGTGTTTTGCCTCTCACCTCCCCAGTCCAGCACAATCCAACACAGTGCTTTCAGGATTTTTGAATTTCAGTGTGTATACAAGGCAAATGCTCCCCAGTCCAGAAGTTTCTGTCCTTCCCTGTGGCCTCACACCAGCCTCTTCCACACTGACCCTGGCCATAGATTGGGCTTAATATGTATAGCATGAAGTCCGTGGGTTAAAATAATTTTCTAAAAGGAGTTGTTAATCCTTGTGATGAATTGCCAAACAAACAAGGTCACAGACTCTTTCTCCAAAAGTCCTTAGAAATAAAGTAGATTTTCACAGAATGACTTTTAGAGGGGTCCCGTGAAGGTCAGAGGATGAATTTAGGTAAATCAACAAAGAGAAAAGCAAAAACAGGATGCAAGCTTGTGTTTGTTATTCGTTGAAACTAAACAAAAGGAGGAGTTTGGGGAAGTTCTCTTTTCAGGGTTAGACTGCAGGTTTCACTCTACTCACTTTTGCTTACAGGGAAAAAGATAATCAGCTGTAAGTACAGCCGACTGTTCCCACCCTTGGCCCCCCAGTACTGTTCACACTCCACACTCCTCTCCTAGTCCTCTTGTCCACATCCTTCAGGAGAATTCTGTCTTTGCCAGACTAGTTCCTGAGCTATGGCTGCCCAGGTTGAACTAAAGTGTGGGCAGGAATCGAGAGAACTGGGTTTACATTAAGAAGAGTAAATAAGATTAGAGAACAAGGAAAAGACAAGAGCCAGTGCGGGCTAGGATCTGGAAGTTTGGAAGAGACTAAAGTTATCACAAGTTCAAAAAACGCTGACAAGAAACGTGAGATGTAAATATCTATATCTATCTATATATATCCATCTAGAGACAGAAAGAGAAGAGGACTGAGGCTTTTAAGAAAGTTTTGGAGGTTAGTATCAGAGTCCTTTGGTATTTTTTAAAGAGAATTCAGTAAGGCTTTAAATTATTTTTCAATTGCTTTTTAAAAGTCAGACTGGGCTTCAGCTTTAAATAGGATTATATGACATAGCAGGCTACATTTGGAAAAAATACTAGTCTGTCCATCAAGTCAAATATTCCAACTTAATCATCCACTATTTATTGAATATTGATTATTATGTACAAACTGAGCTAGGCACAGCGTCTTAGAAACAAATTAACCAAAAGTAATATTTCACCAAAATATTTCAACGAATGGTTTCTTTGATTACCGAAAAGAGGAATCCCAAGCAAAGCTTTGATTGACTGCCATGTAGACCTCATGAATGGACAACTACATTACCACGTGAAGGTCTTCTGCCACAGAGAAATGAGACATGAGGCACTGTAACAGCAGGTTCTTCTACACCCTCCGGAAACCAACATTTTCCAGTTCCAGGAGGCAGATCTCTCTGAATCACCTACCACCATTCCTGAAGTTGATCTACTGCTACTTTTGCTAGTTCTACCACAGGAAAGGGCCTTTAAGAAGGGTCTGTATACCCTTTGCCTACATAGGAGTGTAATTCATCTCTGACTCTGGAACTCCCTCTGTATTAAACTATGGCTGGTTTATGGGAGGCTGGGGCGGGCCAGAGATAAAATGCATTCTTCATCCTCCAGGGGCTTCTGGATGGCTGACCACCCATGCAGCGCAGGGCCTGGGTGCTGCCAGAAAGGCAGTGCGAATGTGAAGTAGGTCCTGCGTGGAAACAGCAAAAGTGTCCCCGCCCTGCGGGGGGTGCGGTCAGAGTGGGCATCTGCACCAGGAGACATTTCATTAGAGTCCTGAATAACTAGGTGAAATGAACCAGGCAAGAAGGCGTGAATAAGGAAAGCCAAAGAGCTTTCCAAGCAGAGGAAACTCGCTCTGATTTCATCAGCACCTCACAACTTGCCCTCAGGGTGAATTACTATCTTCATGTTGTATATAAAGAAACAAACTCCAAAAGGTTGAGGGACCCACCCCAAGCCACTCATCTTTAGGCAGTGAACCTAAGACTTAAACTTAGCACCATACTCCCTACCTTTTTACAGAACCTGGTCACTGAAAGGGAATCCTTCTCATTTAGTGATATCCACACTGACTTCCCTGGTGGCTCAATGGTAAAGGACCCGTCCAACAGTTCAGAAGACGTGGATTCAAGCCCTGGGGCAGGAAGATATCCTGGAGAAGGAAATGGCAACCCATCCAAGTATTATTGCCTGGAAATCCCATGGACTGAGGAGCCTAGGGAGCTACAGTCCGTAGGGTCACAAAGAGTCAGACATGACTTAGTGACTGAGCATGTATCCTCAAGAACGCTTAGGAGGAACATGTGCGTGCTCAGTTGCTCAGTCATGCCTGACTCTTTGCGACCCTATTGACTGTAGCTGCCCAGGCTCCTCTATCCATGGGATCTTCAGGCAAGAATATTGAAATGAGTTGCCATTTCCTCCTCCACGGGATCTTCCCAACCCAAGGATGGAACCCTCATCTCCTGCATCTCTCTACATTGGCAGGCAGATTCTTACCACTGAGCTACCTGGGAAATCCAAGGATGAACACGAGTGTCCCTTGATCATTCTGGGAAAAATATCCAAAGTATTATAGACTCAAAAGATCATGAAATTTTTATTATTTTTTTGGATAAAGTTTTGTAAAACAGTATCCCCCTACACACACACACACACACACACACAGTATATCAACATATGAAAGGCACTGGGAAGTCCTGCAAAAATAATAGGCCATGAAAACTTCCACTCTACCTCCTTTTTTTCCCTTTCTTTCTTTCTTTTTTTAAAATAATTTATTAACACCTTTAAAGACATTCTGTATTTAGTCTTTTTATTGTACTGATGAGAATACTGCAGTCTACAGAGGGTAGGAGCTGCCTTTGGGTATGTGTTAATGGCAGAGTCAGAACCCAATTCAACAGATTTCCCTCCTGTCAACACTCTTTTGGGTAAATCACACTTCAAAGTGTCCATTCCATACCTCCAATATATAAACAGTACACACAGCACAAGAGCTGATAACCTTGTAATTGTCAACTTACAAATTACTCTCTTAAAAAAATACAAAGAAATCCCTAGGTGAGAGCTGAGATGGTGTATACAAATTTGAAGTGTGTTTATACACACTATTAATCGCCCTTGTCATGGTTTACACTAGTTATCCAAGTCTTGCTGATATCAATTGTTTATCTTCACAGACTTCCACTGAAATAATAATACTAATAACAACTACTAGCTCTTTTTTCGCTCTCAATGTGAAGGATAACATTAATATATTGATGCAAATTTCCAGTGTTTATCTTCATGCATGCACTTAAATGGAACCAAAGCTGAAGAAATCACTTCTTAACAAGATAATCACAAAACAAATCTTTGTACCAAGTACTTCATTACTAGATCAAATTCCATTATCACTAACTAAAAAAAAAAAATAGTTTGGAATCTGGTTGGAATCAAGACAGGAAAAAAAAAAGTGGGAGAGGAGATTGGAAATCCTTTTGTTTTTGCAAAGATTCACATTATAGCACTATTTCTTATATTAAAATTGAAGTTGTTTGACTGGAAATTCTTTAAAGTAACGTACAAATTTAAAAACATATTTCAAGAGCAGTCAGTACTCAACTTCGAAGAGTATTTATGAATAATAACATACTAGAAAAGGTCAATTGGGCTTTCTGTCTAAAAAGTTAAATATTCAGTGCCGGTATTCTGCATTTGTTACCAAAGTCCCCTTTATCAGCAGAAGGAGGCAAATGATACCCTGAAAATGTTTTAAACGTGCAACTTTGCTTATCTTCCTGTATTAATGATCCTTATGGCAGTTGTTACATTAACCTTATCACATTGCACAGCAATAGGGGAAACCGATTGTGAAAAGAAGAAAAAGAAAAAGCATTTAGTTTAATCTTGGAACCTTTTTTTTTCCTGATCAAGCATTTTTCTGATTGTCAAAGAGGGTGAAAATGAAAGTTAGATTTTTACTGGGTTTTCTTAAAATCTCAAAGAAGAAACTAGACATTTCCAAATGGGTGACTCATTAACCATCATATACTGTGAAAAGGACACAAATTAGACTATCGACGAATGGCTCATTATATGAATTCTGGGTTTCCTGAGATCCACAAAGAGGCTCTGACTAGGAGACAGTCAATGGCTCCTGAGAAAGCCAGTTTCTCTTTCAAGGTTCCAAATTACTTATTTGTGGATATGTTATTCAAAACTTGCCATTTGCCTCTAAGACGTCTGTGTCCTTCAACATTTGTGTGCATGTAGAGGCAACCCACTCCAGTATTCTTGCCTGGAGAATCCCAGGGACGGCAGAGCCTGGAGGGCTGCCCTCTGCCGTCTATGGGGTTGCACAGAATTGGACACGATTGAAGTGACTTAGCAGAGGAAATTCAAAGGCTCCATCTTTTAATCCCTTTTACCTTTGACAATAGTAAACTGACCCTGAGACCCTTCTATCTTCTTATTCTCTCAAGGTGCTTGAGAAACCATCTAACTTTATGACTAAAATTAATGTTTTTATTCAACTGCAGATGCTTGAGCTCAACACCCATACCAGCAGGGTGAGAATCAGCCCCTTTGGTTCCTTCAGCCAGGTAATATGCTTTTTCCTTTTTTTCTTCTTCTTTTTTTTCATTTTCCTTTTAATGCAGAGCAGGGCTACTGATTACAAAGAGGCAGTTTGACTCCAGCAATAGGTCTTCTTCACTAATCCTCACTGTCAAGGAAATTCCAGCTGCTACAAGAATAAGAGGCTCAATCCATATTTGCCAGCTCTAATATGAAATCTGTCAGAACCCAAATTAATGAGTTCCAAATTCCTTACATCACGATAACAGGTTAAGACTGGTCAATTAATTACATAAATCCTTCCCGATTCATTGTGCGTTTGCAGCCCAGATTGTGTCTTACATTACTCCATGACACAGGCCTTTTGGCTCCTGTTGTTCTGCAGAAAGGCCCCATTTAAGTGGAGGCTGCCTGCCACGGCAAAATGTTAAATGTCACCCGTTAAATTTGCACTTTTCTGTAATTGCTTTTGTTAAAAAAAAAAATTAAATTACAGCACAGGGCTCCCAGTATACCACTACGCAGAGGGCTGGGGTTGTACTGAATGGATCCCAGGGCAGGCAAGCTATCTCTTACAGTTTACACAGGTGTGATAGTTTACAGTCTCCTTTTTACCTGGTGCCCGGTAGGCAGCAGAGCCCAGAACGTGCACGTTTATGAAAAATATACCAAATTTCCGTAAGATCGATGGCAACAGAAACATATATTCAGAAGATTCTTTTATGAGAAGATTAAAATAAGATTCTTTAGCCAGTTTCCCTTTTGTTTACCAGTGCAAGTATTAGATATATGAAACACTTGATCTAATCACCTTTTCAGGACTATATATTGTACAGATGTGAGTTATACTTGTTCGGGTCTTTGTGTTGAATGTTGCTGATGGTTTTGCTTTTGTAACTGGCACACACCTACAGAGGGTGAATAATTGAGGATTAAGATCTCAAAAGACTTTAAAAAAGTAACCAGACTTTAATCCTTATTAAAATATCAAAATGCACCTGGAATTACAACTGGTAAGATTTAGACCTAGAACTATAAGGGGTCCAAGTTCCAAATTCCGAATGCCATCTCTCTTCACGGCACTACACTTCTGGTGGAGTGGACTCTTTATCCTCCTAGTTGCTCTGTATCCAATGGAATCAGTGCCGGTTGTATTTCCTGCGTCATCCTTTTGACAACTGGCTGTTCTGAGAATAAGTAACTGAACAGATGATGCTCCGAAGTACCGACAGAAACCTGGGTAGGGCGTGGGTTCTTTCCATTTGGAAGCCCCACCACCACACGACCACGCAGAGGCTAGCCGGACCCCAGGCGGCGCGTTCTTCCTCGGATCGCCGGGCCACCCGCTGGCCTGGCAGCGCCCCCCTCTGTCCTCCTGCAGCCTTGCACCGGGTCTGCCACCGGCCGCGCCCTTTTTTCTACGGTAAAGGAAGCTCGGCCTCTGGGCTCCCGGCCCTAGTGGGGTGAGGGACTTGTCTTTCCCTATACATTCCCCCCACACTCCCTCCACACACATTTAGACATCAAACTTTGACCTAGGGCTGTTTCAGGACCCAGAAGCACGCGCTTCTTCCTCGGCGACCCAGTCCCGCAACCAAGCGCACCTGTCCCCTCCCTACCCACAAGGGAGGGGGCGCGTTAACGCGAAGGCGCCTCCACCGCAGGGTTTATTTAGGGCTCTGGGGGAGACTGCAGGGGAGAGGGGACAACCAACGTGTGCGATGCGGGCGCAGATAAAACATTTGGAACGCATGGGCTTCGGCCCAGCTCCGCAGCGACCCCGGAGCGCTCCCGGGCCCCTGCAGGCCGCAACCACACCGTAGCCGGCGGCGCGTCTTCGCCCTGTCTCGGGCCCGGCGGCGGGGTCGAGGACGCAGGGCCGCGCGAGCTTCTGCAGAACAAAGACGGGTCCGCCCTAGAGTGAGAACCGCCGCCGCCGCCTCCCCAGCTCCGGCCCGGCCGCCTTGACCCAGTTAAGCCCGAAACCCACCCGAGCGACTGGCGGCAGCCGGCTCCACGGCCGCTCCCAAACCAGCAGGGCCCCGGAAACGACTGAACCTGCAGTCCCCGGGGATCATCGATATTCAAACCTCCCTCCCGCGCCAAGCCCGTCACCTCAAGCCCCTCTGCATTATTGTTTTTATTATTTTTTTTCAAGCCGCCAAGCTGTCATTCTAAAGTTAGGAAGGGGGCCTCGCGGTGCCCACGTTCGAGGCAGGTGGGCAGGGGAGGGGGCACTGCAGGTCGGAGCTGTAAATCCTGTCTCTTTGCGGTCGTTGTTCCCACTCACCACCCGCCGCCCCCCTCCACCCGGGTTGGTTTTTTTTTTTTTTTTTTTCTTTCTTTCTTTCCGCCTAGCAGTTGCTATGGGTTACCAGGACGGTTGCCATGGGTTACCGGACTGAGGCCGGCTGGCTCGCTACCTGCCACCCAGTCGCTGCGGCCGGCGGAGCGGCCCGGGTGGGAGGCAGCGGGAGCGCGCGTGTGCGGGCAGCGGCGCGGGGACTGTGCGCGAGCCGGCCGGGCGCCGCAGCCAACAGGCGGCCTGGGTGCCGCAGCGGGAGCAGCGCCGCCGCCGGTGGGGTGGGGGGCAGAGCTATAAAGAAGGCCCGGAGGTAAGAAACAAGCAAAAACACAACCACAAGTTATGCCCGTGCTGTGCCTTTAGCAGCAAAGACAAGCGGTGTGGGGTTTTGGATGCATCTACACTTCTCGTCGGGGGAGAAAGGGTATTTTCCTGTTTAGCATAAACCATCTGCGTAGTGTCTTTAGAATTTAAATTCCGCAGAAAAATTGTAGCTTAATTTTTTTTTCTTGTTTCCTATTATTTTGAAAGGAAGTCTTTGGAATTTTGGAGAAAAGAGGTCAACTACTAGTTTGCGCAGCTAAAATAAATTAGCGTCCAGTGCACTGTTCCTAACAATGATCTAGAAAGTTTCCATCAAGAGTGAAGAGCAATTGTGTTTGACTTAAAGGAACAATGGTGACTCGTTTGTGAGCTGCATATGGCAAAGAAGAAAGCCAGAATCCTTTGTAAATATTTCAAATTTAAAGCAATTGTTGCTTATCTACATCCTAAAATTTTGAATTCCATTCTACTAAAATGTATTAATTTCGTATGACCTTTATGTGCAAAGGAAAATTGTACCTATGCTTTGAATGTCTAATTACAATAACTAATTTCAGACAGCTTTTTGTATTTGAAAATATGTGTATATACATAAGTTATATATATAATAAAGGTCTATATTCCAAACAAAAGCAGAAAATAGTATTGAAATAAATTGTCCCTCTGTTGAAAAAATGCTGCATTGTATTCACAAAGTGACTTTAAGAAAACTTACTTAGAATAAGCTTTTGCTACTTTTGTCTTAAAATTTTAGAAGCCTTTCATGGAAAAAGGTCTTCCTTTATGGCTGAAATATTGAAAACCTTATCTGTACCACAGCTGCTCAATAATGATGAATCCTCAAGGCACCAAAAAACATAAACTGAGTTCAAAACAGCATTCAATTTAATGTTAGTATGATATAATGGTAATTGTGGCTAAGCGAAATGAATTTGTTTAAATCCTTAAGAGCCATAAAAGAATTTTTTTTAATCTTACTATAGTAAGGTTATTGCATATCACTTGTTTGTATTTAATTATTTAGTAAAATGTGAACTAGAGTTAAAAAGCTCCTGCAAGATATTTAATATCTTAAGGTACATAACTCAAGAGTAGCATTTCTGTTTTTCCTTCATAATTTTTAAAACTTGAAATTTTAATTCAATTTCTTTAATCACTTTCTTCCAAGTGAGACTTTAAAAGAAGCCCTAAGTAACAGGTTGTTGACTTTCATTGTTGACACTTTCGGATTATACATAAAATCAGTTCTGAAACAGAACACATAAACTAGCTTAATAGGTGAATAGCATGCCCTTTCAGAATTAGCCAGAGAAATATAGTTTTGCTGATATAAATCATAAAGCATCCAGGTTAAGAATTCTTTAAATTTGTTACATTTTAAATAATTTTAAATAAACATCTATTTTATTTAGTTATGTAAGTAATTGTTTTCTTTCTCTAAAGAAAGCTTTATAAAAATATGCCAGAGAAAAATAAGAGACTTGAACAAAGCAAGAAAGCCACTAGGGGCTGAAGTTCATTTAAATCTCTCAGCTGCTGGGAAATCAGTTTTAAGAAGCCAGTACTTAGATATCAAAACAACCAAACCAAGGCTATGCCTTAAATGTATACAACTACAGTGAATATAAAATCAAATTTTAACAAAATTATCCATTACAAATTACTGATTCGGAAATATACTGAATTTAGATCTAAGTCAGAAGAAATATATTGTATAAAATAAGCAATCCAACAAGTTGTTTTTTTCATGTTTAATGTGAAAATGATCTCATGAAGTTTACATACCACAGTATTACGCATTGCTTAATATCAATTTTGACGGCTATAGTTTCATTATCTAAGAATTACATTATAATTGGTGGCACGATATATGCTTTTCAAAACCACTGTAAAACAGAACCTGAATACAAATACATATTGCCAAGGAGCTGATGACCACACTGAAAGGACTGAATGGCAAACTTCACATGTCAGCAAGATAAAAAGAAATTGCTAAATCTTTTTTCCTCCAGTATTAAAATAATGAATCTTAGATGATAAAGTAATAAGATCCAAGATACATTAAATCAAAATATTTACAAAAAGTTCAATAACATTTTAGACCAAACAGAAAACAAAAAGGCAAAATTAAGGAAATCATTTGTATTCTATATTTAATTTTTTTCTGTTGAGTCTCAGTTACAAGCATTTCAAAGACTTTTTAAAATAATACAGTAACTTTTAATAAACTCCTAGTTAAAATGAGGGTGAGGTAACAATTAAAGCAACAAGTTATTCCCCTTATATAAAGATATCTTCTTAATTTCAGAGATATTTCATACCATTCAACAAGGAAGAAATATGAACAGTATCTCAAGAAAATGCTGCCTCATCTGAAATTTGCAGTTCAATGTAGTTTATCTAAGATATTTTATCTTTGACCACTATAAAAAGAGACATTTTGTTAAATTATACCAGTCCTTAGGCAGATGCCTTAAAAGAAAGGACTTTTTAAAAATGAATAATTAATTCTGAAATTAGCAAGTTCATATCCTTCTCTATATTATGGGAATATTTACTGGCAAATATTGTTAATTTTTATAAGATCCTACTTTTAACTTAAAGTAACAAGCAACCGTCACAGATACTGAAAGTTATCTAGTGCTAAGAAATTGCACATTAAGTCAGAAAATAAATCATGAACCTCTAATTCTAATTACACACAGATAATGAAAACAAATGGTTTGTTCCCAGAAACCATGTGTTAAAGCTGATTTTGGACAATGAAAATGTATTTCTGAATCTATATATTGCAGATTCTTTACTGCTAAGCCACCAGGGAAGCCCTCTATATATTGCAAATACAAGCAAAATGACTAGCGCTATTTCTGGGCTTTTTATTTTTAAAGATGTAAACATTATTTTAACATGTCTCTATTCATAAGATACATTTTCCATCTAAGTGTGAAATAGAATAATGGAAAGGTTAAACACTCTTAAAATATTTCAATCAACCATTCCAAAGCTCAGTGTTTTTCCAGTGCAGAGGAGGTACCCACAAAATTCCAGCTGCCTGTCTGAGAGAGGCATTCTGGTCTGTGCTGTAAGTCATACACATACCTGCTGTGTTTATGCTAACACTGCCCCAGTAATACAAGAAGAAATGCTCCATCTGGATTTGAAATGCTACCTATTTACCTATCTTTTAAAATGCAATAAAGCCAACTAGATTTTGTTTAAACATATGAATCATTTCATCTGAGGGCAGGATCTCATTTTACCAATAGCGTGCGCTGATCAAGGAGAGTGCTGCATTCACAGGCTTTTAGCTTTTCACAGAAGCTTAGCCAAAATAAGACAACATAAAAATACCACCAATAAACAACACAACACTTTACGAATTTAAATACTTAATATGACAGTGAGCTTTAGGTAAGAATATATTATTTGCAAGCTTTATTCTCTATGACTGGACACAATTTGCTATTCCTAAAATGGTAACATTAGAATTATTTTTCAGGATTCCTGCGGAGCTGTGCTCATTTTACATCCGTGCGAACTGCTGTCATCACTACTATGTCCAAACCCAGAGGATGAACTGGAAAAGAAGAGAGGGGGGAAAATAATAAAAAGAGGAAATTGGTTTTCACAACACACTCAAAGCCTGAGTAACAGAGGAGAACTTTAATTATCTCCAGTCACAAAGAGAGACAGGAAATTTGGACTTTTAATTAGCCATTTGGAGTGCAGTTGGATATTTTTTTAGCTAGATAATTTAAACGCGAATAATTCAAGTCTGACTAAATGAAAGTCACATAATCAGAATGCAGATAATTGAATTTCTACTGCATTCATTAATTCAGTGTGGAGGTGTGTGTGAAGACTACTATGATGAGCTGTCACAGCTCAATAAAATCTCAGTCAATTAATTTTTTCATTATCTTAGTATTACATCAACAAAAAGTGGAGTGTATATATGTCTATACACACGCATATGTGTACGATGTGTTATATAAATACGTATACATTAAATCAAAAGGCAAGGAAATACCTTTCTGAATCATAATCTATATCGTTTTCTTTTTTTCCTTCCTCTTCTTCAGGGAAACGTCTGTTCATCAAGGCAAACTTGTGAATTGCTTCTTCTACAGAGTACTTAGTCTGCCCAGAAACACAAGCCTCGATGTCTTCTGAATTCAGATGACTTTGCAGGAAGAGGTGAAGACTGCTATCTGAAAGCAAAAGTGCATTCTGTAGAACCCTATGTAAAAGAAAAAAGAAGACATGATCAGTGCCCAGGGAGGGACAATTAGAGGATGGGAGAGAGAAAAGCATTAGAAATGTGCCACTGAAGTGATTTCTCTACTATGGCAAACTTGGCCTCAATTACAGACTCTCCCTATTAAAAGGATGAAGCATATGTTAACTTTTACTCGATTATTTGGAGATTTAGGTGAGTAAAAACATGAAGCTAATAGTTAAGAACATCTGTTAAAAGAATAACTTCAAGGACATTTCTTCAATTTAACCATCTGTTATGACCATGTGGATTAATTAGGGAAATATTTTGCTTAGATAGAGAAATTTATTCTGCCTTTAAAAAATTTACTGTCTACCAGCATGTCAGTTCTGTGATCTTTATTGGTTAGGCTGTCATGAAACATCAAAACTTTCAACAACTATGAAAAACTATATTAAAAAGTCAATACACTTCTCAGCATGTCTTACATTTTCAAACTTTACAAAGATGCTTATATACAGGTTCACAAGGGCTCAATTGAGAGGGAGCATTTTTTGAATAGTTAAGGTTGACCTGAAATTTCTCCAAAATCTTCAGCATATTTTAAAATGAGTCACTAAATAAAATTGCTCCCAGCCAGTTTTACCATATATGTAATTAAAGTATGATAAGTCTGTAACAAGTACATACTAGCCTTCCACATTCCAAGATCAAAGTTTACAAAGGGAGTACAGATTTCAGCTAATACATCATGGAGAATGAAAAAGTGCCCTGTAGCCAAAGATACACATGCTCAAATTCATTTTATCATTTAATGTGTCTTTTCGGAAATGCATATCAAAGAACAATCTTATGTTTAAATAAAAACTGGTTTTCTCTTTTTAGCAATGATTTTGACATATGATAATTTAGTCTCTGTAAATAGTTCAATAATAATATAACACGAAACACTAAGACCGGACGCTGGGGACAAACCTGAAACACTGAAACACAAGTATAATTCTGTCCAACACAGGATTTTTCATATGGAGATCTATGAGAAATAGAGTATTTCAGACCAACAAAACTTACCTTATATTCTGCATTTTTAGATGCAGAAAACAAGTTAATTAGAAAAGTAAACAAGTTAATTAGAAAAGTAAATCTCTTTTGATCATATCAATTTACATAAAAACCAAGGTCACTGGAATATTTCCTCTCTTTCAAATAAGACAGTTATTTCTTAAAGAAGGTAAGCATCTAAAATTACACAGTATCAAAACCAGAATCTGGCTGTCCTCTTTGCTTCAGATAGGTTTACAAATGGTTTTTGAGAAAACTTTCTTTACTGACCTACTAAAATGAAAAGTAAAACCTTTGTGCGTTTTTAAAAGGCAAAGCCTCAAGCAAAATAGCTAAATATTTCCACTCTTCCATGTCCTCTGCCCTGAATTCCCTCAGTAAATGACCATATCACATGATAAAGATTAATTTACCAAGTACAAGGAGTAAAGTGGTAAATCCTTTTTACTACTCTTTGAGATTTATTTTCTACATTTATAAATGTTTACTACTCTTGTTTTAAATGCTTCAAATCAAGAGAAGATTTATATAGCAACGACCCATTAATATTAACTTGCATTGGCTGTGAAGTTTGAACTGAGTGTTTCCTGTGTCCTTTTGTCAGTGGTTTCCTGCCCACGATGTTACAAGTAACTGTTCATGGGATTATACTTACTGCTTTGTTTCTGTTGGAAATGTGTTTTATTTTCTTTATAAAATAATGGGTAATCTTTAAAATTGATTTTGGATGCTTCGAGGCATTACACCACAAAAGTAATGAGCACTAATGCCAATGACATTGGACACAAATTCATTTTAGCTTTATTTCATGTCTAAAGCAATTCTATTGAGCCTTGAACTGGTCACACACTGTTATTAACTTGCTAGTAACCTAACACATGGGTACAGCAAACAAAAGTGATCAGAGTCCAGGTTGATCAGGACCTCGAGGCTACTGTCTTTTTTCTTGAACTATAATTCAATTTCCAATTTTACTGTACATTAGACTCATTATTTCCCAGTCTTGTCTTTTCTGCTTCATACTGCCATCTGGAGGACACACAAGTGAACAGCCAGAGGGAGCTTGGCACACCTAGTTCAAAATTCTGAAAGGGGAGAAGGATGTGGCTGGGAACATCTGAAGACCCGTACAGGCTCTTGAGTGCAAAAACATCTGCCAGTTCAGGTTTTCTGAATTTCCTCTGTCTGGTTAGCTAAATTTATGCCACTGTACTCCATGGATAGGTTTCAAATAAGCAAAAATAATTTTTTATTGTATTTATGATTTTTATTTTCAGTCAAGTGTTTCATTCCAAAATTAAAAATACAAAATTTTCACAGTGTTTTCCCATCTGGTTCAGTAAGCATAATTAGTTCATTTTAAGTAATATCTGATTTACTATGTATCAGAGTATTGTGACTGCCATCATAATATTAAATCCTATTTTTACCCTAGTTATACTTGCACCACATTTTCCACAAATTTAATAGCAGAAAATCAACTTCAAACTTGACATCAACTTCAAACTTAAAATAAAGAGTACTTTGTAAAACAGTCAGTAAAATGTCACCTTTATAAGTCTCCATAAAAATAAACGTATATAATTTTCAAGCCCTCATAAAAGGAACAAAAAATAGCCTCTAGAATTTTAAAGGAATTTTAAGCACAAGGTATTTATAACATGAGTCAAAAGTTATTCCTTTCTCCATAATAACTTTAAACAAAGCAAAACCTGTTTTTGCTTGAATTAAACACATTTGAAAATCTGGTTTTCCTCAACATGAGTTTATTAGGTGTATTCTATATTGCTTCAGCTGAGAATATATATAGCTATGCAAACCATGTAACCCTACCTAAGGATGCCCTGAGTCTATAGAACCCAATGTAATGATATATATACACATCTGTATAGCTGGTGCAAGGTTAGCAGTTTGATATAGAAAAAAAATTAATTCAGCCTGTTTACCTCTTACCATGAGAAAAAAATAAAACCTACAAATCTTCATTGAAGACATTCATGATCTGTGCTGTGGTGCCCTCTATTGAACATAAAGACTTATAAAAATTGTGTGTGTGTGTGTATGTGTGTGTGTGTGTTTATAAAACTAGCTGTAGTGTTTCCATGATATCCTTTCATAAAAAATTTTTTATATAAATTCATTATATTTTTAAGGCATACAGAACTGTAATACGAAAGTTACCTTGTAAGGTACGTGTAGTTAGTTATATTAATGGGATGAATTCAGTAAAGAAGAAAAGCTGGCACCCACTTGTGATAGAAAAGTGCAAAAAAATAGGAATGCCAGTTTCATAGCTGGAAACTTATGAACAAAGCTTATAATTTAGTCTATAACTTCTTTGTTCATAACTATTAGTAAAAGTGACTTACAATTTAAAATTAGCCAGGGAGGAAATCCCAAAGGGAGATTATACCCAGGACTGAGGAAAAATGACTATATTTGAAAAATTTCACAATCATACCAACTTTAGCTAGCATTTAAGAGTTCTAATTATAAAGCTGCCAGTTCCTGGGATTAATATAGTGCCTCCACCTTTCTTATAATTTCCTTATCTATAAAACTGAGATGAAACTTGACTCCTAATATTGTCATAGGTATTGAGATAAAACATGTAAAAAGCTAAACATAGCCAGTCTTCAATAAAATGGTATAAATTCCTCTTATTTGGTACCTCAGCAAAGGAACAACTTTCTAATTTCTCTATGAAGACTGCCTGGCTATGTACTTTCTATCAAATATGTATTACTTCACAGATGACCTTAAAATGGAAAAAATACATATTTATAATATAGATACACACCTATGCACAGAAACAGTATTTTGGTTTCAAAGAGATTGAACATATACAACACTCTTGGTTTATAACTTCAAAATTTATATAAAAACCAAGTTTTTTAAGAATTCAAAAAGCAGCATGTTTATTTGGGGCATTTATTGGGGAGCCCCCTAATTTTATTCCCCTTCATCATCACCAATTTAAAAACCAAGTCTTAAAAATACATGCTAAAAAGGGAATTCCCTGGTGGTCCAGTGGTTGAGACTCTGCTTCCACTGCAGGGAGTGCAGGTTCAGTCCCTGGTCAGGGAACTAGGATCCTGCATGCTGTGTGGTACAGCCAACAATAATTAAAAATACATGCTAAAAATCTACAATACACAGGCATATTTTGTACTTTAATATTGTGGTGTTTTCTTCTTAAATCCAAAAGTACCCTACAAACAAGGAACAGGCTACCAACAGTAGCCTCACTTAACAGGTAACCAACAGGGCAGCAGAGGACACCAAGGTGGGGTCAGGACACAGATGGCTGAGTTGCACGTGGCATCCAGGTTCCCAAAGTGGGCTTAGGCTGGGGGGACAGAGGGGTCCACTAGAGGCAAAGACATGCAAGCTTGCTATTTCTACACACGGGACAAAGAACAGGACTATGTATCAGATTTGAGGGGCACAGAAAAGATGGTGGGGAGGATAGCAGGGGCCACAGCATTCAGGGCTTAAATTTAAGTGACGACTGAATCCAATGGTGTGGCATTAGACTCCTTGTTTCCTTCAGGGGCAGACTACATAGAAGCACCAGCTTTCATTTTTCATGTGAAATTCATCTCTTGGAGACTAATGTTCACAGACCATAACAGGACAAATAACATCACAATGGTCTGCTCCATGATTTGACTTCTGGATGACATCAAGATTCAACTTTAATGACTCAAGACATCCCTGATAAGTATGCAGTTGTCTCCCTGCTAGAATGGAAGCTTCAAGAGGACAAGGATATGTGTCCATCTTGTGCAGGCCTATATCCTCAGTACCCAGCCTGGTCAAAAGCAGTCACTTCATACATTGGCTCACTGAGTCTTTTCCCAACCCTCCGTTGAATGACACAACTACCCATGAGGTCGGTGATACATGTATTACATTACTGCACTTTCCAGCAAACCAAAGCTCACAGGAATGAATGACTTTTCTGAGGTTACAGAGCCAGAAAACAACCAAGAGCCAAGATTCACAGAAGACCTGGAACCCAATCCCTCGAGCTCCTGACCCAGGACATTTTCCATTATGACCTCTGCATGAAATTCAACCAGCAAACTGCCAAACCATACAGCATGCAAGAATAACCTAGAGTAACTAAGCACAACCCCTCAACAGCCAACTGACTCACACCAGCATGAATTTGGTTGCCCAACTGTGCAAGGAAAGGTCATGTTCAAAACAATGAAGTATTCCTAGTCAAAAAAACACATGCCTTGAGCTTAACAAGCAACATAAGCAAAGAGACACATGGTGTCCTTTGATGTCAAATAAGGATACTCCTCTACAGAAAACACGCAGCTCCCCAAATGCTTACGGAGACTGCAGGATATGACTAGCCCTGTCTGGGACTCACTGGCGATGGCCGGTCTGCAGTTTCCCCCAGCAGCATCTGGAGTGACAGGCCACTCTGCAAACTTGTCTGTGGGGATCAGGTCTTTAGGGAGAGGCCATCAGCCACCTGGGTCTCATATAGACAATTAAAATTGGAGCTATCCCCAAAGGGAAAGGGCAGGAAAAACTTGAGCAGGTCTTTGTTCTGTCATGCCTATGAAACGCCATAGAACACCACTGTGAGGATTTCTGAGGACTTGGCTCGGTTAGATTCTTCTGTTCTCTTATTTTTATTCCTCTGTTTCCACCTCCCCCACGCCATTTTTCTTTTCCAGCCCTCCCTCAAGGTTATAACCTTGGCTGTTTCTGTATGTCTCCATGACCCCTTCAAAGGAAAAGCATGATACCAATATAATAGAAATAAATATTAATATTCATGTGGATACTTAATACCCAAGCCTTTGATGAGTGAGAGAGAGAGCCAGAGGGCAGTATATTATTTCAGGCTAGCTCAAAGGTGCCGAGTAGAAAATTCAAGATGGCTTCAGATCCTGAAGCTAGTAGAAAAAGAGTTCAGGAGACTGGGCCCTGCCACTAACTAGTAGTCACAGGATTCAGCTTATTCCCTTATCTATAAATAGGAAGATAGAAAAATTAGCTCAAAGCTACTTCATGTCTAAGTGCATTAAAACAATGGCTGATACTTGGATATCACACATTATATTTCAGTCTGTTGTGAGTGCTTTACATTAATTAACTGATTTAATCCTCTTGATAGCCTTATGAAGTAGATACTATTTTCACCCCATTTTACAGGTAGGGAAACACAAGCACAGAGGAAGTAAAAGGCTTGCCTAAATTCCCAGCTAATAAGTAGCAAAGCAGGATTTGAACCCAGGCAGTCTGGCCTCAGAGTCTGTGTGCATATTAGTGTGTTGTCCCATGGGATGAATATTCCAGGATTACTGAGTAGAAATTAAAGAGGAATTATAGCAGTGTGACTTCAAGTCACGTTCATTGCAGTACCAACTGTTATGAAGTGTTCCAGAGTTAATAACCCACTGTGTACATGTGTGCTAAGACAATCAGTTGTGTCCAGCTCTTTGAAATGCCATGGACTGTACCTGCCAGGCTTTTCTGTCCATGGGGTTCTCCAGGCAAGAATACTGGAGTGGGTAGCCATTCCCTTCTCCAGCAGATCTTCCTGACACAGGAATTAAACCCATGTCTCTTACATCTCCTGCACTGGAAGGCAGGTGTTTATCACTAGCGCCACCTGGGAAGCCCTAATAACCCACTAAGACTATTCAAACACCAATAAATACCTCTTATAAACACTCTTTCCAAAGAGTAGCAACAAGTTATTCACTCAGAGGAGCTCAGAACAGTGTTAGCAGCCATCTGTAGAGCTGATGTTGGTATGTCGATCCTAAACATTGTAAATAAAGAGAGTTTCTAAGAAGTGCCTTTTAATAAGGCACATTTGTTTTCCGGCAAATTTTACTCTTGTCAGCTAAACTCCCAAGCAATTTGGCTCTGCTTTATAGCTTAAGGGAGTATATATTTATTATCTGATTCAATTAGTTTATTGTTTTCTTTCTGGAAGGTTTGGTCCTGAATATGCACTGTGTGAGGTGAGCCACAAGATGGTGCTCTAATATAGGAAATGACTGAGCACAGCACAAATGGATTTATAGTTCTGAGGCTTAGTATTGGCTTCTATTGGCCAATACCTGAAAGTTACTGTAGAGGACTGAATTGTGTCTCCTTGAGAGAGATGTTCTTCTTAAATCCCAGTAACCTATGATCATGACCTTATTTGGAAATAAGGTTTTAGCAGGTGTAATTAAATTAAGGATCTCAAGACAGATGATCCTGGACTTAGGGTGGGCTCTAAATCCATGACTGATGTTCTTTTGAGAGAAAGGAAAGGAAATCTGAGACACAGAGAAAAGAAAGACATGTAAGGATGGAGGCAGGGATTAAACTAGCTTCCCTGGTGGTTCAGACTCTGCCTACAATCTGCCTACAATGCAGGAGACCTAGGTTCAATCCATAGGTTGAGAAGATACCCTAGAGAAGGGAATGGCAATCCACTTCAGTATTCTTGCCTGGAGAATCCCCTGGACAGAGAAGACTGATGGGCTAAGGTCCATGGGATCACAGAGAGTCAGACACGACTGGATGAATAACAACATAGGAAATAAATTATTGAGCATCCCTCCAAAGCAGATTATCAACATTTTAGAAACAGGAACATTCTTTCCGGCTTGACCACAGGACCCTCAATTCTTACAGAATGCTGTGCTCACATCTCCCATCTGGCCACCAGAGTTTCTGCACACTTACTTTCTGAGGAAATCTTCCAAACCCTGACGGCGCTGATCTACATGCTGGCGATTGTTCATGTTGAAAAATAGGTTTTTAGATGGAAGTTCTGGCAGTTGTCTTATGAGAAAGAAAAAAAATTTTTCTTTAATCATCAAATCAAGGTGATTTAGTTACAGAAATCCCTCAAAATGAAAGCAAATCATGCATGATAATTACCACACAACTATTATATAATTATACACATATTTTATGGTTACATTATACAATAAGGGTATGAAAAAATCAGTTAACTTAAAGAAAAAATATTTTTAAACATTTTTGAGGACTTTCATGATCAATACTCATATAAATTAGTATAATTCAAGTGGTAAATTTTGAATTCAGAGGCAACAGCCAAAAAAATAAAGCTATATATTGCAATTGAGAAGAAAGCCTATAAAATCCTTCATATATATCAATACATGTCAATTTTTTAATTGATGTATATTGTTTACAATCTTATGTTAGTTTCAGGTGTTTTCCATTGTTTTTCAGATTGTTATCCATAAATTATTACAAGATATTGAATATAGTTCCCTGTGCTATTCATTGTACTTATTTTATATATAGTGGTGTGTCAAATTTTTAAATATTGAATATAATAATAAAGTCTTCTCAATATACTCTTTAAATCACTTACACCAGTAATGCATTACTTTGGAGTCTCTGCCTCAGCCACACAAATTCTCTATACCTTCTTCTCACACAGGATGTTTTCATTGTAAAACACATGCTATTGGTCTGTTTAAAGAAAACAAAAAACATAAGCCTCACTTGAGGAAAATATGCTTTTCTTGTATCTTTAACACTCTATATGTCCCAATATTCATTTAAAGTAGGATTTTAAAAATCAAAAATAGATTTGCATTTATGCCAGACTCAAATCTTGCATATAACCCACAAACATAGCATCCATGAAGACAGCTGGGGTGACATTAATGAGCAGTGATGTCCTGGGGCAAGGCATGAACCTGCCTTTCCCTGAGTCCTGACATAGCTTCCTGCTCATCTATAGCACTCCTTTCAGAGACAAATCATAAATATTAGACAAAATCCTGAAGCATAAATGATCAGTAAAAGCTCAGGGTTATCCACTGCATTTAACCCCATCCATCCATCCATGGAGAAGTCTTTGGGGATTAGAGACACCTTCTTATGGTCCTCAACATGACATTGCAGAAGGCCACGTCCTTGATACGGCCATCGCCACAGACCACACAAATCACCAGGGATCCTGAAATCACCTTTAAATAGAGATCAGCATTCCCCTTCTCTACTAGGTGTGCAAGAAAGTGTGATCAAGTGAAAAAGGTGTGTGGTGCACAGGACAAGTATGTGTGTGGAGAACCCAAAGTCCAGTACTGGCCCTGCTATAAGGAAAGTGACTTGAACTCCAGTTCTTCGGATGGGAAAATGGGGATGAAATAGCACATCCCTGTTTCCCAGGGTCATTGTCAGGATTGACAATATGCAATGGCAAATGTTATCTCTTAATATTATCATTAGTTACTAGATGTAACTGGTACTTTCTGTTACCTTAAGGCAGATTTAGGAAAAGCCACCCTCAGAATCCCTCCTGAAGCAAAACCTCGATGCTTCTCCTGTGGGTTTTACCCAAGGCTGTTTCTCCTTTGTGTAAAACAAGAGACTGGCTTATGTCTATTGGTTTTGTAAGAAGATCTCTATTCTGCCTATTAATTTCAACATTCTATTTAATAATCTTTATACTGCCAAATAAGAAATTTTTTTGCCCCAGAGATTGATATTATTTCAAAAACTGTTATCAACCTGCTTAATATGCACCCAAAGGCTGTTTTCTCTGCGAAGCGTCAGTGATAGCAGGCATTAGTTCCTAACTGTCCCCATGAGATGTACAGCACAGTTCCTGGTATTCTTGAACTTTATAAAATTCAAAGAATCTCAGGATGCAGAGAGGTTAAGAAATTTGTCCACAGTTATTGGCCTAAATCTCATTGTGGACAATTTGGCAGCAAAACGCGCTAGATGGAGTTTGTAGCACAATAATAACATTGTGTGTGTGGATTTCAAAGCACACCAGGGCCTCCCTCTAATGTGACCCTTGGGGACTCAGTCGGCAGGCCGTTTACATCAGAGTTTGTGCCCCAGCGAGGCCTGGGTGGGCATCCTCTCAGTGCTCTCTCCCCAGAGAGGACCAGGCTACTGCAGAGCCTCCTGAGTCTTGGGCACAGACGGAGTCCAGGTCAGCTCCTTTCATTTCTCTGCTCAGAACCACTGTGGATGGAATAACTGGAGATCCATGTGGTGCCCACACCAGACAAAGGTCTATCTATAAGTCCTTCATTTGCAGGACAAGCTCAGGAGAGAATGCATGAAGGGCTACTCACCTCAACCATCCATTAGTTTAAAATTTCAGGTAAATGCTACGACTTCAGAGTTGTCTGCCATTATTTCCCTGAGGTTTAAATAGTTTAAACACCAGCTCCTCTATCTGCAAAGCTCTATGGGTCTATGGGTGCAGTGTCTAAGCGAGGCTAACTAGAACTATCCAGGCTCCCCACCCACTCCTAATCATACAACAGGTGGAAGCCTCTTCAGGATCAGGCTACACTGAGATCCTAATTTATTAAGTTCCTCTAAATCTAGTTGCTGGCTTCTGCTATCTACCAAGCCAAGAACATGTATTTATTATCAATTTATTAGCATCTCAGAGAAACGCCAACCACTACCACCACAGAAAAATGTCGGGGCACCACCAAATAGTACTTGTGGAACCCATTATTTCTGGCTTTTAATGGACATTTCTGAACTCACATCAAGTTATTTATGTAGGAAAAAAGTATCTATACTTTCATTAACTCCCTGAGGATAATTACATTTCATACCTACTATAATGTGTGTCAATAAATGTCAAAATTTGACCCACAAATTTTTTAGAGGAAGTCAGAAGGCAACTGAAGAATTTCATTTCATTTTCAAATGCTCAGTCTTATTCACTTGTGTTATAATTTTCCACACAGAATGCATATCTAGTGTGACCTTACGGGTAAAACCAAAACAAAATCAAAATACAAGGCATACCCTGATAATGGCCTTCAATACCATCATCAAAAAAAAAGCATTCTGAGTTTTTAATTTATTTTCTAAATTGAGGAAGTTTGAAAGAAAAAGGGAAGAAAGGAGAAAAAAGAGAAGTTTAGTGGCACTGAGGTGCGCAATATAACAATTTAACTATTAACAATGGGAAGAGTAAAAAGTGGCTAAATTTTATTTCACTTGTATAATACTACACAGTCACAGATAAAATCTGAGCCCATTTCTATGCTCTCGAGAGAAGTCTGAACTAAATCAGACAAAAGAAGTGACTATCTTCATGGTCAAGGGCTAATAAACTATATACACCTGTGGGCCAAATCCAGACACCACTTGTCTTCACAAATAAATTTTTACTGGAACACAATTATACTCATTCATTTATGTATTGTTTATGGCTGCTTTCAGTGATTCTGAGAGTCTGTACGGCCCACAAAGCCAAAGATTTTTACTACCTGGCCCTTTACAGAAAAAGACAGCTGACCCTTATTCAAGATAACTATAGGAGACCACACAACACACAATACTCCTCAAAAGATTATGATACGTACTATTTCCTAATAAAATAAGTCATTTCTAGGTAATTGCTTCTCTTAATCACTCAGAATTGAGACCAAGGCAAAAATAACTGCACATATTCATTTCCCACTTTTCTGTTCTACATATGAAACACTGCACATCTCTTTTCCAGAGAACTCTACATCCTCTCCAAACTTAAGATTTATCAGGTAATATAGTCTGCAGAAATATGCCATAACAGATCATAAAGAAATACCATTAATGAGCTATAAAAACTCTTTGTGAATTTTAGATGTTTCACATCTTCAACATGAAGGCAATAAACATTAAAATATTAACAAAGGTACAATGAGGAATTCAAATAAGTCCATTTTTCAACTTTAGGAACCATCATATTACTTCATTTAAGAGACAAGCATTAGTTGCAATCATTCAAATTCAGTTCTTTGAATTAGAAACATTTTTATAAATTTCACTTATATCATAGTACCCATCAAATGTATGCTACCTAAAAATTACTATGATTTCTATGTACTATTGATGGCATACTTACATGAATACATATCTCATAGTCGATATAAGAGTGCCAGAAGTCCTCCTTCTGAATCCTAGGATCTCGAACCCAGACACTTACAAATTCCTGTAAGGGCATCACAAAGAAATATGTTTCAGAATTGTAAGTAGGGCTCGGAAAGGCTGAGAGAAATGACTGTACTAGAACAAAACTGAAAGGAGCTTTAACCAATGTGGTTGTAATCCTTTTAAAAAACAAGAAGTTAATGAATCAAGCACCACAGGAAGTCCAAAAAACACTATTGCCACAAATGGAATTTTTACAATAACGCAAAACTGAGCTGGGCAGGATTTGGTTTTTACAGGTTATAGGAAGACAATAAGAACAGAGTATTCTGAAACTGATTTTCAATTTTTAATTATGAAAAATAGGTTCACATTTTTATCAAGTTTTAGAAAAAGTCATTTCATTCTTTCTTCATTTCTCTGCATTAAAACCACAGGCCCTGCCTGATGAGTTACTTGCTAGAACACTAAAAACAGTGACAAAGGTCATGTGAAAAGCAAGCAAGGAGAGTGGAAAATGACTTTTGTGCACCCCGATGCCCTGAGAATAAGCAATACTAACTTAGTAATATGAATAGAAAGATGGGTACTTTGACATATGTTTCTATTTTTAAAATATACTTTCCCATGTGGTAAACTACTTCTTCAAAACAACCTCATGTTATAGGTAAAAGTTAGAGAAGTTAAAAAAATACAGAGTAGATCATTTGATTCCTTTTTAAAGATAATAAGAACAGGAAACATGGGGTAAAATATAAAATACTTTTTTAAAAAGTGCTCTTCACTACATTAGCTTAATTTTAAAATATGAAAACATGTACAACAAAAAATTATTATGTTTGGCATGATAATCTTTGAAAATATCATTTATTCATTTGGTGATTAGAAATTTGCTAACTGAATTTCATTTTAAATATTTTTAACCTTTTGTTCTGAAGAAAAAAAAAAAAGACTTCAGGACTGAAATTGTAGGCATTTCTACTGCTTTGCTTTGGCACATCTGAGAAGCAGGCTATCAATCCTCCAGAGCAGAAGAAGAAGAAATATTATGGAGTTTTCTGGACAAAGAACCTCCATTCTGTTATGCAGATAATAAAATGACAGTTTGCAAGACAGAAAATTAACAGAAAAGGAGAAAGACAGTCCACATTCCCTTAAATAGCTTTTGCTACCTGTAAGTCTCACCTTCTAAAGTAATACTTTGTTCTTGCATTGGAGATTTCTACCCTACTGCTGTTCTCAATATGCATACAGAGGTGATGAATTAATGCTCCAAAAAGACTTATTTTGAAATCTTTTCATTATGTATTTTTAAAGTCATTTAGAAGACAGACAATAAAAACAAGGCAACGATACAGCCATTACTTCTTTTTTTTTAATTTTTATTTTTACTTTATTTTCCTTTACATACTGTATTGGTTTTGCCATACATTGACATGAATCCGCCACGGGTGTACATGAGTTCCCTCATGGCCATTATTTCTTAAATGCACTTCTTAATTATAAGAAGGATTATAAAAACAATTGTTGATAAGAGCCTCTCTTACATAAAGTATGGCTGGTTCAGTGTAAAGCAGATCCTGCCCAAGGGCAGAAATGAAAAAGAACCCAGGCACCCTGCCCTCAGGACACATTTCACCTCCATCTCCTACCAGAGTGTGTGTACGGAACTCATTTTCCTGCAGTGCTTTTCACGCACCCATAGTTCTTAGAAGGAATGAATCAATCATCAGTGAATCAATAAACAGAGGGACAGATAGGTTAAGAATAGGAAAGAAGACCAGGGTCCAGGGTAGACCACATGTAACCCTCTAAAGTGTCCCCACATACTCAGGGCAAGACAGAATGTTGACAAGGGCTACCAAGGTTATCCTGCCCCCATTCAGCCAGACTAAGGGAGAAGGCTCCTAGTCATCCAGTCACATGTAAGCCACACTCCCTCACAGGGTGCTGGCAGCTCCACTTTTCCACTGGAGAAGCAGAAGTTCTTGAAAATCCCACAGGGGAAATTAAATATTTCCAACAGTTCATTGTTCCACATTAACAGCAGAAGACACGCACCCGTTACTGCAATAGTAAGCCTTTCCCCAGGTTAAACAAAAATGAAAAGACAAACAAATGCATTTATCAATTTTCTACAAACCTGTCATTTAAAAAACTAAAATTATAGAGTCCACAGTTACTACAGCATCACAGTCTCCTTGACCACTCAACATATTATTAATTGAAGATGGTAGTAATGACAAATATTTCTCAAAAAAATCAGAACTTTTACTCCCTGTTTGTCTGCTATTGCCCAACAACTAACATCTAAACACTGAGTAATATGTCCCTTTTCATGGAAAGAACACTGAAATTATGGTCACAAGACCAGGGGTAAATTCTTGTTCACTTACTTCCTAAATTATGTACTTATTCACTGAGCCTGTTTCTACATCAGGAAAACAGGAATGATGCCTATCCAACCTATCTCAGCTGTTCATTAAGAGGATCAAATTATAAAATACCTGTGAAACACCAGGAAAATTTTTATTGTGCTACATGAAGTCAAATATTATATAGAAAGGAAAGTGCTTACAAACCCAAAGCATGAAGGTCTTCCCATAGACCTTGGTAATAAGCAATTCAGAAAAGCTAACACAATTATCTTTTTTAAGTACAAGTCAAGTCAAGTCAAGTCGCTCAGTCATGTCCGACTCTTTGCGACCCCATGGACTGTAGCCTACCAGGCTCCTCCCTCCATGAGATTCTCTAGGCAAGAGTACTGGAGTGGGTTGCCACTGCCTTCTCCAGGGGATCTTCCTGACCCAGGGATCAAACCCGGGTCTCCTGCATTCCAGGCAGACGCTTTAACCTCTGAGCCACCAGGGAAGCCCCCTTTTAAGTACAAATTTATTAATTTAAGAACCTAGTAGCAAATACTTTAATACTGTAATTTTTCAGTAAAAGGCAGAGAGACCCTCATAATATTTGTAGAAGGAATGAATATCATAATGACAAATTATAGTAAGGAACCTAGTTTCCTCATCTTAATGGGTTGGAATTCTCAGATTCTACCTTTATTAATACTCATTACATCTAATCTTTATGTAGGGGAGGATATGTTGAAAACAGATTCTAAAACTATGCTGGGAAAAAAAATCTCCTAAGAACACAGCAATGCACTTTGAATGCACACTCAAAATTAACTATGGTGCTAAGTCTCTAGATACTTGTTCAGTCCTGAAAATCTTTAACTTGGTTGAAGTGCTAAATGGTAAGCTTCCTTCTCATTCCCTTCCACATCTCTGTGGCCCTGAGAGCCATCCCAAGCTGCTGTTCTTCACATACTGTTACCATTCCAGGGTGACCTCATCCAAACATATGGTTTCAAGCACGCAGCACGAACTGATGATTCTCTCTCCATATCGGTCCAGGCATCTCTCCACATATCCAGCCTCCTGCCTAGAAAGTTCACTTGAAAATCCCACTAGTGCACAGAGTCCACACCCTTCCCACATCCTCCTGCTCATCTCATCCCCAGCAACCCGAGCCAAAATCCAGAGTCCCCAGACTTCTGTCTTTGACTCACTGACCAAGCCCTGCAGTTTCACACTCCTCTGATACACCCACCACTCTATTCCCTCTGTGAGTGCTCTGACCCAAGGACGGATAGCATGCCCAATGTTAATGCAAGTGCTACTAATTGATCTCTGGGCCTGTATCCAATTCATCCCCCATACTAAAACAAGAACAGTTCCAAAGCACACATCTAATGATGTCATTTTCCTGCTGAAAATCCTACAAACCTGTCCCATGACCTTCCAGATCAAGTTCAAACTCTGTAGCTAGCACAATACAGCCTTTCATGATTTTCACTCTACTTATCTCCAAAGGCGAAACTTGGGTCACCATACTGATGGGTCATTTCACACCTGCACACCTCTGAACATGCTGTTCTCTCTGCCTGAACTGCAGTCCTCATCTCGCTTTCTGCTTTTTCCTTTATCGTCATCATCTGTTCTTTTATTTTTTGCTAACTCAAATCTGTTTTCAAACCGTAACTCAGTCTCTAGAAATCCTTCTGGAATTCCTCTGGAAATCCTCAGATCCCTCCAGTCTGATTAATTTGACTCTTCTCCAAGCCCCTACTGCCTCCAGGCAGACCTTGGGCATCCTCTCTTTTTACCGTGCCTGTTGCACTGTACTTACCTGCAGGCCTCCTTCACTAGATGCTAAGCTCCTTTAGGGCAGCTTAGGCTTTGCAGAGTAACTTGAGTGCCTGGCACATTCAAAGCAGTCCATTAATATCACTTAATGAATAAATGAATGCCTGTAGGAATAAATGAATTGTCTTCAGGGGGAAAAATAAAGATGAGATCAAACTTGAACTGAAATAAAAACCTCATCCACTTGGGCTCTTGGACTCCATGAATTAATGATAAGTTATTTAGCAGCTGGTCTAAAGTTTATCTTAATTTAACAAACCCCTTTCTCTAAGGGTGTGCCAGCACGCCCTAATTAACAGCACATGGCTACAAGAGCAATGTTTAAGATCTATGAGAATCAACTGTTTTTCGGCACCCTAAAGAACTCCAGAAGCACCTATTTACATAGAAATAATTGAAAATCATCCTGAGAGCTCCCATAACTGGAGTCCCCTAAGACTTCTACCAGATGACAATTTGTTTGCCTAGTTGGAATTAAAATACGTACTTGAAAGTAATAAAAGTACATTTATTTTAAAATATTCCATAATTCTGATGGGCCTCCCCTCCCCCACTCCACAATTAGTAGGAATTAGTGAAGTTTCACGGTACTTCCAGCTATGAACAGCACATCCAGGAAGCTAAGGTTCACCTATAATCCCTTAATTAGACGCATCCCTCATGATCCTGCCTACCATCCTTCAAGGGAATGTTGACAGCCTGTCAGCCACAAAGGACAGCTCCAAGTTCCATACCTAGAATCATATGGATTTCCTATGAAAATTGCTTCTGCAGCAGCAGTTAGTCAATTTAATAACCTTATTAAACACTTTAATGACTTCTTGGGCCTAATGATTATTTCTAGTATGAAGGAAGAAGTCAGGCAGAGTAGAATTAAAAATTTAAGCTAACCGATCCCTACTGTTCTCCATGTGAAACAGGCTTCTGAAGAAAGACTGCTGCACTGTTTGAAAATCTAATTCCTATGTTGTCTTATAATAATCACGCCTTGGTTTCAGTGTACCCCTCGCCCAGCCCCATTCCACGTTCCCCTTTATCCATGTATCCATCTACCTCGTCTTTTTCCCTTTAGTCCTTATATGAGATGAAATCAACAGTAAAAATCATCATACTAAACAAAGCATGCATATGGGTCATGCACTGTGGTGTTGTACACATGCTTTCCTTTAACCTTTACAACAATCCTAAGAGGTCAGTAATATTATTACCCCATTTTACAGACTTAAAAAAAACTGGCTTCTAAAGCTTGAACAACTGGCTCAAAGTCAAATGGCCAATAGGCTCAGCTAGGTTTCAAACTCTGGTCTGCCTTGCTCCAAAGCCTGGGTGGGCCTTACACACATTCTATCTGGTGGTTCTTAAGCAATAAATAAAAATCTCCAATTTCACTGTATTTTCAATTTCACATAAGTGCATTATTCTGGAGTGGAAAAACATATTTTCTTTGCTATTAGCTACAGCATCAGTTCAAAAAGCATGCTCTTCTGAAGTGTTCATGTATTTGAACTGGAAGACTCATTCATTCAATTAAAATCTGGTGAGCCCTGACTCAGTGCCAACAGAGAACAGAATTTAACCCAACACCTTATTCACCAGGGTTCTAGCCAGGACTCCCACATAACAATCTCAAAACGAAAATTTAGCCGGTTTCACACTAACTACATTCTTTTACAAATAACATGCTTGAAAGGCAGAAGAAATGTACCAAGTAACCTTCCTTTATTTCCTGATAACAATTATAATAAATAACCTAAAGACATACTACAAGAGATGTTACTTGTCACTTTATAGCTTGAAGTAGGTTTAAAAGCCATGCTCTGGCAGTTTTGAATGGTAACTTTTAAGAAAGCTTTTATTACTTCAGGATAAATAACTGTGGGTGAGCTTTGCCTTTTACATGAATTATAATAATTTGTGATGTTACAAGCTTCTCTACACAAGCAGCATCCAGAATTAAGTACAGTTACCTTTCTGCATCTCATAATACATTAGGAAAAGTGAGTGGAAAAAGACTCACTTTTTACAACAAGAAATAATTGCCAACCTGTGTTAAACTACACCACAAGAACATGAAAGATCAGCAAAATCCAGAATATGAAAATGTCTACAGGTCAAAAGGTGCGGTTTCTTCAACAAATAAATTGCACAAGGGGAAAAAGGGCAAAATAAGAGGTTTTAAGCAATATATTAACCAAAAGCCATGTGTATTACTTATTTGCATCAGGATTAGAATAACCAAGTATACAAAATTGTTTTCAACATCATCAGGGAGACTTGCACACTGAATATTTGATAGTATAAAGGAATTAATGTTAGTTATTTAAGGTGTGATAATGTGGTGTGTTTCTAAGAAGGGTCATTTGTTAGAAATGCATACCAAAATATTTACAGATGAATTACACTATGCCTAAAATTCACTTCAGATCATTCACCAGGTGGTAGCAGAAGGAAATGGGTAGGGGTGGGGCTTGGTCATGAATTAATAATCTGTTAATTGTTGAACCCTTAAGTATATAAGGGTTCATTATATTGTTCTACTTTGTATATGTTTAAGTTTTATAATGAAAAGTTAAAACCAGTAAAAGAAGAGAAGCAAGAGAGGAAGAGAAAAAGGGATGGAACTCATCTCAAGAGGACTGCGTTGCGAAGAGATACAGATGGCACCCGAAAGCGAAAGGAAGTCAGAAATGGGAATCTGAAAGAGCTAACCATGAGCCCAGCCTGCACTAACACCACTAGCACGATGAATCCTAACACTTGCCTACCTGGGGAAGGTAAGATTTTCATTAGTATAAAAATAAAATATTATGTAACTAGAGAGAGAGACAATTGCAAACTCAGATGATAACACCAAGAAAATGAAGTCTCCCTCCAATTGTACTCCTAGTTTCTTGTCCACCTATCTAGGACTTTTATATATTTTTAATATTTTATATATATATAAAACTGGCATATATATGGATATAGCATGTATATATGTGCCACATATATATAATATTATATACATAAGTAGCATATCAGTTCAGTTCAGTTCAGTCACTCAGTCGTGTCCAACTCTTTGCGACCCCATGAATCGCAGCACGCCAGGCCTCCCTGTCCATCACCATCTCCCAGAGTTCACTCAAACTCACGTCCATCGAGTCGCTGATGCCATCCAGCCATCTCATCCTCTGTCGCCCCCTTCTCCTCCTGCCCCCAATCCCTCCCAGCATCAGAGTCTTTTCCAATGAGTCAACTCTTCGCATGACGTGGCCAAAGTATTGGAGTTTCAGCTTTAGCATCAGTCCTTCCAAAGAACACCCAGGGCTGATCTCCTTTAGAATGGACTGGTTGGATCTACTGTGTCTCTTTTGCTGTCTTGCGTACAGGTTTATCATTACCATCATTCTAAATTCCATATATATGTGTAAGTATACTGTATTGATGTTTTTCTTTCTGGCTTACTTCACTCTGTATAATCGGCTCCAGCGTCATCCACATCATTAAAACTGATTCAAATGTATTCTTTTTAATAGCTGAGTAATACTCCATTGTGTATATGTACCACAGCTTTCTTATCCATTCATCTGCTGATGGACATCTAGGTTGCTTCCATGTCCTGGCTATTATAAACAGTGCCGCAATGAACATTGGGGTACAATTTAAACTTTTTATTGAAGTAGATTTGTGGTGTCATGCCAATCTCTGCTGTACAGCAAAGGGACTCAGTCACACATATACAGACTTTCTTTTTAAAATATTCTTTCCCATGATGGTTTATCACAAGGTATTGAATATAGTTCCCTATGCTATACAGTAGGACCTTGTGTTTATTGATCCTATGTATAACAGTAGTATAATATATATATATATATATATATATATATATATATGTAGCTTGTAGTGGTTTATGGGCTTCCCTGGTGGCTCAGCAGTAAAAAATCCACCTGCAATTCAGGAGGACCTGTGTTTGATCCTTGGGTTGGGAAGATCCCCTAGAGAAGGAAATGGCAGCCCACTCCAGTATTCTTGCCTGGAGAATCCCATGGACAGAGGAGCCTGGCAGGCTACAGTCCACGGGGTCACAAATAGACACGGCTGAAGCGACTGAGCACAGCCCTCACTGTGGTCATTTATAATAATAGTTCGCTAACCCCCAAACTCCCTGTCCTTCTCTCCCCCACCCCCTCCTTACATGCACAGACTTCTGTTTTGAAAAGTACGTTGTCATATAGAACACATACAGACAAGCAATCAAAGCAAATGTGAAGCTTTGAAACACATCTTTACAAGGCGAATATGCCGTAGGGCCACCCCCAGACCAAGAGCTGGAGCAGATGAGGGCCCTGGAAGCCCCTTCCTCTCCTCTCTGTTACTACCCGCCCCCCTACCCCCCATCCCTTATCCTAACTTCAAACCCTGCAGATAAACAGATAAGTGGAATTTTCTTTGATTGCCTGGATGGTCTTTTCAAGGATGAATGCCCTCTGCCAGCTCTCAGCTAATCAGTTTACCCCAAAGTATGCAAACACAATTCACTGTTACCAGACCCATAAAGCTTATTGTTGCCTTTGTTCCCTGACTCAGCCCATCACCTGTCTGCTTAGATGTGAACAAAGGATACGCAAAGTCACTGAACAGTAAGCCAAGGGGTGCAGGCCTCTGAGTGTGGTTTTTTTTTTGGACAAATAACTGCTCCCAGATGGCTTAAGAAATGAGATCACATATTCAGTGTAGTAGTAAAGGCTCTAAAACATGATCACTTTTTAAACCATAAAGATGAATAATGAATCTAGTGATCTAGAGTTCTGATGTTTCTTTAAAATTCCCAAGCATTTCAGGAAATTTAATTCATTTATGTAATAGGAGATCAATAAAACATTCCCTTATTTCCACTGCTACCAGACATTGTGTTAAGCATGAACTGTTAAATTCCTTTCAAGTATCATAATCGGTTACAGAAAAATGGTCTGGTTTATCAGGGATCTATGCTCAGTTTCAGGGTTTTTTGGGATTGTGCTAGAGAGGAACAGAGCATCAGCAGACATCCACGTTTGTGGCAGACACGGTTGGGTTCATAGTTCTGTATCACTTTAAGAAAAGAGCCATGTGAATGAAGCCAAGGTGGGATCCTTAGCAGGGGGCCCCAGACTTTTGGGCAGCAGGGACCAGTTTCTTGGAAGACAATTTTTTCATGCACTGGTGGCCTGGGGGATGATTCAAGTGCATTACACCCTGCGTGCACTTTATTTCCATTGAAAGTGCATCAGCTCCACCTCAGATCATCAGGCGTTAGACCCCAGGGGCTGGGGACCCCTGCTATGTGGGAGCGGTGAGTAACTCTAACAGCACGATCAAATAATTGAGATTTCCCCCTCTTCCTCAAGGCCTGAAGGGATCTTTCACAAACTTTATGTTGATTAGGGTACTCCTGAGGGGACGAAAAATATTATGAGGGGCCTTTGACTGCTTATACTGGTTGCTATTCTACAAACTTTATCTTTCACTGGAGAATGATCCCTGTTTTTATTACCAACAGGATTTCTCAAATTTCTCTCAAGTCCCCACAGAAATACTGCAAAAGCCCTGAATAAAGGCAACAGAGGCAAAAATTATTCTCCAAATCAGTTTATATGATTCATCAAAACCAATTCCTTGAAATACATATAAACAGACAACAGTGCTATCTTTATTATTTACAAAAAATCTTTCTCACCAATACAAAAGTGTTATCATTTACTCTATCCTTAAGAATGAAACACATGTATGTTTTCTCAGGTCCTAGTCCAATAAATAATCTCCCGTGTCAGCATCACTTTCCCTAACATAAATATCCTCAGGGCTTTGGGATACATCCGATACGTGGATCACAAATTTTTGTCCATCTGTCAGGGTTATGAGGGTCTCTTGTCCCAGAGGAAGGCTGAGTTTGATGGTGCTTTCTGTGGCTTTATCCTCCAACAATACCTGGATGAGCTGTGTGGGGTGGGTGGGGCAGGGAGGCGGTGTTTAGAAGAAAAAAAGAGAACGTTACACTTTTCCGTTTCAGGACTCACCATTTGAATTCTTCTACCACACGCTCAATGAAAGGACTTCCCTGGTGGCTCAGACGGTAAAGCGTCTGTCTACAATGTGGGAGACTGGGGTTCAGTCCCTGGGTTGGGAAGATCCCCTGGAGAAGGAAATGGCAATCCACCCCAGTACTATTGCCTGGAGAATCCCATGGACAGAGGAGCCTGGTAGGCTACAGTCCATGGGGTCGCAAAGAGTCGGACACGACTGAGCGACTTCACTTCACCACACGCGCATCTCACCCTGGACCTAGTGCAGGGGACCCCGACTTCCCAGGGGAGCACTCAGGGGCTGCTGAAGACTTTGTGGAAGGAATCTCAAACCCAGGATGGCACAAGAGAGGGTGTTGGGGGTGGCGCAGGAGTGGGAGCAGGTGGCTCCCTGGAGGAGAAGGATGGGGGCACTGCAAGTGTTTGTGAGGCCAGAGAGGGGAGCAACACTGCCATGAAAGGCACAGGGGAGGGGCTTCCCTGGCAGTCCAGGGGCTAAGATCCTGCGCGTCCAACGCAGGAGGTGCAGGTGCGATCCCTGGCTGGGGAACTAGGCTCCTTCATGCCACGAAGCTCGGCCAAAAAATTAAAAATTAAAACAGACTCAGAAAGCCTGGATCAGTTGTGAAAGTCAGGAGGGAGCCTGTGAAGTGCCCACAGGTCTCCTCGCAGCTGTAATGCTCGTCACCTTGGCTGCTTTCGAGATGGATACTGACCCTATGAGCCGACACAGTTGGCTCAAGTTCCCACACAGACCCTCCCTCCACCACTGGTCAAATAGACCAGTATATAAAGGAGGAAGTCTGTGAAGACTCTCATTAACACTCTGCTGCTGCTGCTGCTAAGCCACTTCAGTTGTGTCTGACTCTGTGGGACCCCACAGACAGCAGCCCACCAGGCTCCCCTGTCCCTGGGGTTCTCCAGGCAAGAACACTGGAGTGGGTTGCCATTTCCTTCTCCAATGCATGAAAGTGAAAAGTGAAAGTGAAGTCGCTCAGTCATGTCCGACTCTTCACGACCCCATGGACTGCAGCCCACCAGGCTCCTCCGCCCATGGGATTTTCCAGGCAAGAGTACTGGAGTGGGGTGCCATCGCCTTCTCCGTCCATTAAAACTTTATAGGGTAGTAATTGACATGAGACATTCACAGACTCTGATGTTGGCTCTCAGATAGTCATCAAGTTGCCTGAGCAAACCTTCCTATCAGAGAAACAAGGATAATACGCCACTCTCAGCTCCAAGGGTATTCGAAAGATGGGCAAATCCCCAGATATGATTACTTTCAAACTGACAGAGATATATTTTCTTGGTCTGATTTCTTCAACAGTGCCCCCTCCATCCCCTTAAACTAACATATTTTGACAAAGATGTGCAAAAGATGACTTTAATACAAGGTTAATGAAAGTACATATCTCACCCATTCTCCATAAATTCAATGATAACCATCACCAACCAATGAAAAGATGTTTTTCTTCTGTCTCTCAAAACAAAAAACAAACAAAAAAACAAATACCACCTGTCTTCATCTTTGCCTTTTGGCTGAAGTCACTTATTTTTAAATACTTTTGCCATGCTTTCATGCTTCAGTATATGACCTAAACTGAAAACTCTGTGTGTGTGCATGCTCAGTTGTGTCTGACTTTGCAATTCCACGGACTGTAGCCCACCAGACTCCTCTGTCCATGGGTTTCCCAGGCAAGAATACTGGAACTGGTTGCCAGGTTAGGGAGATTGGCCTTTATTTAATAGCAGTATAATTTTTCCTTTATTCTTAAGACACGCCTTGGCATCTTACTATTTTGAGCATCGGTAGAATGAACAAGAATGACAGATGGAAGTGGCGGTGGGGACTGCTGACTTGAGCTGCTGCTGTAGGTGCAGGGACCGAGAACCTTGTTCAGGGGGGTCAGCCCCAGAGGTGCAGCTGAACAGGTGTTAACTCGTGGCAGAGGAAAGCACATGGGACCCTAAGCGTGTGCCTTTTTGCTGAAGACAAGTGAGCATGCTGACTAGTGAGTGCAATGGATATCAGACGAGCCTAACTTCAGTGTTCGAGTGTTTAAGTCATTATGGCTAAACTGGCAGGCTCGCACGAGCACAAGCAGGTTCAATTAATCTCTAATGCATATTACCTTGGATTATCTGACATGTATCTGCTTGTATTGCTTTATTATGTCGTTCAATTATTTAATGTCCTCTCTACTGTTGCCACCAATTAAATATAGGTGGAATGCACTCATTGCAATGAACTTCAGAGTGGCTAGGGGATTGGGTAGAGAATGTTCTGGAAGGGTGTTCAGATTAGGAGGTTTTGTTGGAGAAATAATAACAATGACTAGGGTTATAGGTACTTCTTATGCTTCTAAGAATTTTACAAATAATTAACTTATTTATACCTCATTATAGCCATGGAATTAGATGTCTTTATTTCCATTTTGTAGAAGAGGAAGCTGAGCAGGCAAATAAAGCGTCTTGCCGAACGTCCTCAGCTCCTCTGTCCATGGGATTTCCCAGACAAGGATACTGGAGTGGGTTGCCATTTCCTCCTCCAGGGCATCTTGGAGACCCAGGGATCGAATCCACGTCTCCTGCACTGGCAGGGGGAGTTTACCACTGAGCCACCTAGGAAATCCGCTTAAGTGGAAGACGTGGGATTGCTCACAGTGGGCTACAGATATTTTCCCAAATCATCAGACTTGAACATCCAGCTCAGACACGCATCCTGCTGGGGCTCCCAAGTGACTAGGGTAAGCCCTCCTGGTGGGTCCTGTCACCCAGGACAGGGTGTGTTCTCCAGAGGGTCAGAGGCCAGGAGAGGGTTCTCTAGGGCACAGTCTGGCCAACCTGTCCCTTCTCCAGACTGAGCTGGGCCTTCTCTCTGCCCACAGCCCTGAATCACCAGATCAGTGAGTGCAGCCTGAACTGCCTCCATCTGCTCCTTCTCTCGGTGGCCCAGCACCCCTCCCTCCTTCACCAGTCCTGATTGGGGGCCATTGTTTTCCCGTTTCCCGGTCTCTGTCTTGTTGGCTTCATATACACACTCCCAGGGAGATGAGTTTCTTATTTACAGATTCACATTAGAGTCTCTAGCACCGAGAGCATGGAAGCACTGGGTGTTGAATTTACTATTTCGAGGTCAGCAAATGAACGCCTGATGGAGAGAGAGGGCTGGTGACTGTGAGAAGTGGCTCTTTGGCTCCTATTTCATTTGTCCAGGCCAGTGGGTGTCTCGTCCAGTCCAGCTCAGTAACAATCTGCCGAGGTTCTGTGCATTTGGAATGGGGAAGGGCTGCAGGGCATGGACGGGCGTCCCAGGTGGTGCGTCCTGCCAATGCAGGAGACACGAGTTTGATCCCTGGGTTGGGAAGATCCCCTGGAGAAGGAAACGGCAACCAACTCCAGTATTCTTGCCTGGAGAATCCCACGGACAAGGAGCCTGGCGGGCTACAGTCTGTGGGGTCACAAAGAGCTGGACACGACTGAAGCGACTTAGCATGCCTGCAGGACACAGACAGTTCCAGCTGTGACTCAGCCGTGTGGCTCTGACCACGTTTCATCCAGGTTGAAGTCACACTCCTGCCTTCAGTGGTCTCCTAAGCAGACTCCTCATCTACTCAGAAGGGGAACTTGTGGATGTGAAAAGAATGCCATGTAAAGAGGCCAAGCTTCCAAACATGTGTGCGGAAGTTTTAGAAATTACTACTGGCAGTTGTTGTCAGGGCTTTTTTCCCCAACCAGCCCACTCCCCTGCCTCACATCTAGCTGAACTTCCTGCTCAATCTGCCTCCCCTCCCTGGCATTCGCGACCCCATCTCAAATCTCTGCATCCTGTGTCCTAGTCTTCTGGGGGCCTGGACCATCCTCCCCCCACCTAGCACGGTAGGAGAAGAATGATGAGATCAGGCAGGCCAGGGTGTCAGCCTCCGTTCTGCAGTTTACTTGCTGTGTGACTCTGGGCCTCCGCTTAGCTTTTCTGAGCCTCTGTCTCCTCATCGATAGCATGAAAATGATAAGAACAGATACTGTGCAGGGTTGTCTGGCTTTGAGACAATATATATCAAGTGTGCACAGTACATTCGATAAGTGGCCATTCTTACTTTCATTATTTTTTAAAAATATGTATTTATTTTTTATTTACTTGGCTGCCCCAGGTCTTGGTTGCAGCAGCATGCAGGATCTAGTTCCCTGTCCAGGGGTTGAACCCCAGCCTCCTGCACTGGGAGTGTGGAGTCTTAGCCACTGGACCACCAGAGAAATTGCCTTACTTTTCATTATTTTAATTGTTTGGCCATGCTAAGGCTTTCAGAATCCTAATTTCCCAATCAGAGATCAAACCTCGGGCCCTGGGACTGAAAGTGCACAGTCCTACCCACTGGACTACCAGAGAATTCCAGCAATCCTCATTTTTATATCTTTCAAGATGGACCCCAATTCCATCCTTTCAAAAATCCTTGTACTCAAGACTATGCAGTGTTTCCTTTCTTTAAATGCTGCCGGGGCATTTTCAGTGCATGTCACTCCTCTTAGTTGTAGTGATCTGCTGCTCAGTGAGTCTGTTCATGCCAGGCAGGCTCAGCTGTCCCCATATTCCACAGCTCTCAACAGACCAGGCACGTTTCGGAGCTGAGCAGTGGTCAACAGACATACTGGCAAAATCGCTTAAAGCAGAGATGAATCTACAATCCTGTGTCCTTGTTTGGACAATGTATAACCCCCTCTATGGGTTGCTTAGGGCTTCCTGGTGGCTCAGATGGTAAAGAAACTGCGTGCAATGTGGGAGACCTGGGTTCAGTCCCTGGGTTGGGAAGATCCCCTGGAGTGGGGAATGACAACCCACTCCAGGATTCTTGCCTGAAGAATCCCATGGACGGAGGAGCCTGATGGGCTACAGTCCATGGGATTGCAGAGTCAGACACAACTGAGTGACTACACACAGCTCGTGGGTTTCCTAGCCCCCTGGGTTCTCACTTCGCCGAGGACACTGGTGGACGGAAGGCTGGGCCACGGTGTGCGTACCTTGTTGCCCGTGACGGTGTCTACCAGGAAGCCGGGCACCCTGACCACCACACTGCTCCCCGCTGTGGCACCGGGGCTCTGGCCCTTGCATCTGAGCATCACCCGGGGGGGATCCACACTCAGGCTTTCACACTCCTGAGCTGGGGGGCAGTCTGGAGGGTGGTGGGGCTCATGGTCTGGCTGGACAGGAGACTGGTCATCTGGCAGTATCTCCTTGAGACTCCCCACGTCGTCCTCCTCCTCTTCCTCCTCAATGCATGACTGAAGTATGTGAATCACATATTCCAAAAGCAGCAAGTGAAACAGGTGCCAGGAGCCTACATTGAAATAACAACCCCCCAGTGAATAAGCAGACAGACAGATGGACAGGTAAACAGATCCCGGTGGAACGAGCAGCTTTTCCAGGGCTCTCAGTTCCCGTGCACTAGAGCCTCACTCCCCCTGGCAAAGCCCAAGTCCTGCAGCGTCCATCACCCTCGCAGCATCCCATACCCAGAAGACCCCAGAAGGGGGCTTTAGCACAAGGTGCTCAGTGAGCTGAGTCATGACAGGGAGCATCAGCACAGCTGCTGTGAGATGGGAGGAGGGCCATCCTGCAGAGAAACAGGTGCCCTTCCCGGAAGTGGAGAGCGAGCCCCTTGACCACCCACTACCTGGCTGCATCTCCTGGGGGGAAACAGGTGAGGGGCGCAGGGGCTGTCCTTAGAGAGCTGGCCGGCAGGCACCAGCTGAGTGCTCTGAATCCCAAGGCCTCTGGCTCCAGAAAACAAAAGGATAATTAACAGTTCAGTTGAGAAACGGGGTAGGGGGAGATCTGGCTTATAACAGTTCTTAAAAGAGATAATTTTTTAAATTAATCTTTAAAAATCTTTTTTGATTTTAAATTTACTTATTTTTTAATTGAGGGATAATTGCTCTACAGAATTGTGTTGGTTTCTGCCACACATCAAAAGGTAATTTTTTAATGAAGATAAAACCGTGATTCTCATAAAGATGTAAAATGAATGCATTTCAAAGATTTTGTGGGACTCAATTAATGAGAGAAACAGCAAGGTGCTGCAACTGATTATAGCACTGGGAGCTCAGCTTGGAGCTGTGATGACTTACTGGGGAGAGATGAGGCAGTGGGAGGGAGACCCAAGAGGAGGGGATATACGTGTACATACAGCTGATTCATGTTGTTGAAAGGCAGAAACCAACAATATAATTGTAAAGCAATTATACTCCAATAAAAAATAAATTTAAAAAAGAGAATTCAAAGGACTAAAGATACACAGACAGTAAAGAATGCCACTGACATTAATTTACAAATAGATGCCACACGGCTGTCCTCAGCTGCGCCCACTTGATGCGCTATAGTTTGCATTTCTGGGCAGGAGAATCTTATTACCTGTTTGATACAATTTGCAAGAGTTGTAAAATAACTCAGACCATGAACGATGATGGCACCAACCCCAGAAGGGTGTGTTGACCCTTTCTGGCAATTCAAAGCTCTGCACAAGGTCCACTCTTCTCTGCTAGGTCTTGGGTGAGAGAGCCTGGTTCTGTGACATGACATGGCCTGCTCTGGAATAAGTCTGACCCTGAAACAACTCTTTGCTTGTTTGACTTTGTGAAACCACAGTCCATGTGCAGAGGAAGAACGGGTGGTGTGAGTACTCTGACTTCATATGAAGGTCCAAGAAGGTGGAGGGGAACCACTGTAAGCTGAGAATGGCACCCACTCTATGAGTCATCAAAGGATGCTGCAGCCACCAAGCCATCACTTTACAGCCCCCAACAGTGATCCCTGGGGGAACTCGGGATGGAGGCAGGGTGTCCACCCCTCATCTAGTCATCAGCTGCTGCAGCCGCCCCAGCAGCACCCCCCGAGGAGACTCAGGGTGAGAAAACACAGGATACTGGCCCTGGAGAGCTGAGAAGCATATCGAAGGAATGGTTTCAGGGAGCCCAGACTCTCACATCCTCCTGTAGACAGAAGAGCCCTGAATTCCTTAGGGCTTCCCTGGTGGCTCAGAGGGTAAAGAACCTGCCTGCAATGCCGGAGACCCAGATTCCATCCCTAGGTCGGGAAGATCCCCTGCAAGAGGGCATGGCAACACACTCCTGTATTCTTGCCCGGAAAATCCCATGGACAGAGGAGCCTGGCGGGCTACAGTCCACAGGGTCGCAAAGAGTTGGGCGTGACTGAGCGACAAACACACACATTCCTTAACTTGAGATGTCAGGTTTTCTTAAATTAAAAGCAATCTTTTGAGGTTCCCACTACTTGGTCTTAGTTGGAAAAAACTCATATACATCCTGGCTCCACCCCTCACCTCTGCAGTCCCTCAGAGCTACCTGAGATGCGGTGTCCTAGGCTTAAGTCCTCAGTTTTGTCCACTAAATAAAACATAACTCTTAACTTTCAGATTGTGCATTTTTTTCTGTCGGCAGTACAAACTACTGAAAGGGCTGGTTTTCCTTTTGTGACTGTACCTGAACTCTGCCCTAGAAGAGCATAGCATTAAGCCTGTCATCCTGACCTTCATAGGCAGAGCCTCATGATGAATGGGTGTCACCTGTGTGGCTGCTTACCCTCCAAAGAGACCCAGAGTTTGCAGAATGGTCTAGAGTAGGGCTTGTCTGCTCTTTGTCCACTCTTCCGGATCCCTGTACCCACTGCAAGGGCCTCTGGCAGCCCTGGGGCAGGGGTTCCTCACCCTGACTGGTGTGTGAGCTCGTGTGGTGGAGGCTCTGTCTGTCTGTCCATGGCTGTGTGTCCAGTGTCCAGGAAGGAGCCTGGGACTTTGCAGGATGCACAGATATCTGCTGAAATGAGTGATCCCCTCCACGGGGCTGTGGGCCTCAGGGATGACTGTCCCTCCCCACGACTCTCCTGTCCTCTGCGTTAGCACCACAGCTGTGACAGGTGAGACCTCCCCCAGCACAGGGAGACCATCCATTTGACAAGAAAGTTTGCAAGACAGACTCTGCTTTATTCTTCCCACCATTTGCACACAGTGGAGTCAGTCATTCAGTCGTGTCCAACTCTTTGTAACACCAGGCTCCCCTGTCTATGGAATTCTCCAGGCAAGAATACTGGAGTGGGTAGCCATTCCCTTCTCCAGGGGATCTTCCCAATCCAGGGAATGAACCCAGGTCTCCTGCATGGGCAGGCGGATTCCTTACTGTCTGAGTCACCAGAGAAGCCCACAGGGGAACTTTATCAATTGTTATTCCTGGAAGTTAAATCCAGGTGCCCCAAAGAACCCATTTTTTCCCTCCATCTCAGTTGGGAGTAAAAGAGGGTGCCTGGTTCTTTTCTCAGAATGTCCCACAGCAGATAATTAAAAAGTCAGAGGAGGTTTCCTGCATATCTGACAATGATGGCAGGGGAATGATAAAAGAAACTTCCACATATTGAACTCTAGAGGAGGCATCTGGCTTTATACATGAGTGAACTTGACTCTGATGCTAACGAAAATAGTATCAAGTTTGTGCCCTATCAACCCTACACAGGTCCTCTGCTTTGATTGTTAGAGAAAGGACATATTGACCAGAAGTAAAGAACATCCATGTTGAAAACAAAGATTAAATGCCTCCCTTCTGGGTACACCAACGCTGGTCCTCCTTCAATGATAAGACTCCCCTTCCAGGTGCCAAGGCCATGCGGACTTGCTGTGTGTGTCCTGGTCTCTCTCTTTAAACCTTGAGGAAATGACTTGTTTAGTGTTCTTTGTTCTGACAAGATAGGAAACTGTGCTGCTCTCCAGAGCATCCAGAGCAGTTTCTCAGGGTCATGTGGGGAGCGGGCTTGTGGGCTAGACCTAGCGCGTGTGTGTTAAGTTGCTCAGTCGTGTCTGACTCTTTGGGACCCCATGGACTGCAGCCCGCCAGGCTTCTCTGTCCATGGCCTTCTCCAGGCAAGAATACTGGAGTGGGTTGCCATGCCCTCCCCCAGGGGATCTTCCTGACCCAGGGGCCGAATCCACAACTCCTGCATTGACAGGAGGATTGTTTACCACCAGGGCCACCCGGGAGGGCTGGTCCTTGGTCTGGCGCAAGTAAAACTTTGTTCTTATTTTTGATTGTTTACTGATTATTTTCATGGACAGGAGAGGAAGGCAGGGTCCAACCATTTGATGAACCATCATGCTGTTATAAAAAGATTAGCATGGTTTTGTGTGATTCTTTGTGTCCGTGTTGTATTTTACATTAAAAGGTGAGAAGACAGTGAGCAGGTTTCATGCAGCCACGTGCGAGCGCTGAGCTGTCAGCACACCTGTGGCGCGCAGCCCACACGCCGCTGTGTGCTCCCGGACTCACCGAAGCTGTCTCTGTGACAGAGGGTCATGGCTTTGCTCACCGCCGTGAGGAGGAAATTCCACCTCAGCTGGAAGCCTGCGGCCAGTTGGATGAACTCCTCTTTGCTTCTGCTTGGCTGTTACATTTTAGAGAGAGGAAAAAAAAATGCTGGGGTTTATGACAAAAATTGAGGTGAGCATTTTGTCAAAGTCGCCCATGGCGGGTGCAGACACTGACGTGGCCAGAGGGGGAGAGGAGGTGGGAAGGGCAGGGGGAGAGGAGGCGGGAAGGGCAGGGGAGAGGAGGCNCTTCCTGACCCAGGGGCCGAATCCACAACTCCTGCATTGACAGGAGGATTGTTTACCACCAGGGCCACCCGGGAGGGCTGGTCCTTGGTCTGGCGCAAGTAAAACTTTGTTCTTATTTTTGATTGTTTACTGATTATTTTCATGGACAGGAGAGGAAGGCAGGGTCCAACCATTTGATGAACCATCATGCTGTTATAAAAAGATTAGCATGGTTTTGTGTGATTCTTTGTGTCCGTGTTGTATTTTACATTAAAAGGTGAGAAGACAGTGAGCAGGTTTCATGCAGCCACGTGCGAGCGCTGAGCTGTCAGCACACCTGTGGCGCGCAGCCCACACGCCGCTGTGTGCTCCCGGACTCACCGAAGCTGTCTCTGTGACAGAGGGTCATGGCTTTGCTCACCGCCGTGAGGAGGAAATTCCACCTCAGCTGGAAGCCTGCGGCCAGTTGGATGAACTCCTCTTTGCTTCTGCTTGGCTGTTACATTTTAGAGAGAGGAAAAAAAAATGCTGGGGTTTATGACAAAAATTGAGGTGAGCATTTTGTCAAAGTCGCCCATGGCGGGTGCAGACACTGACGTGGCCAGAGGGGGAGAGGAGGTGGGAAGGGCAGGGGGAGAGGAGGTGGGAAGGGCAGGGGGAGAGGAGGCGGGAAGGGCAGGGGAGAGGAGGCGGGAAGGGCAGGGGGAGAGGAGGCGGGAAGGGCAGGGGAGAGGAGGCCCAGGCTTGGTTTCTCGCCATCCCTTGTCGGGGGTGATTCCTGGCAAGACCTTTTGAAGTCAGGGGAGAGAAGGCAGGAGGTGGGAGAGGGGCCTCTTCTTTTTTCAATCCCCACAATTTTTTAAAAAGAGGTCACTTGTGAGGACCCCTTCAGGGTGACCCCTGCAGGGCAGTCCTGCTGAGGCCCCCTTGGGAGTTGCCACTGGGGACATTGGGGGCTAATTTACCCTTGGCAAATTGGATGCTGTGGTAAAGGGGCCCAGAATCCCAGAGAGATGGGAGGAAGGGGGCCGATTCTGGAAAGCAATAAGCTGGCTGCTGCACTGGGTGAATGATCGAGGCCCGGGAGGCCCCCTGTGTGCTCATCCGGTGGCCTGAGTGGCACTGCCCTGGGGACTGGGGGATGCCATATGTGCAGACCAAGGAACTCCCCCGCCAGACACACAGCAGCCGTGGCTTGCACTTCTCGTGAATCACAGACTGACAGAGCCGCAGGAGCTCCCCAGCACAGGCTGGGGTGAAGCCCCTGAAGCTCCCCTGCATGGGGACCCCCCACAGTCTCAACCAGTCTCCAAGGAAGAGCTGCAGTGACTGGCCAGGAATAAAGAGGTGCCTCTCCTTCTCTGCTTTTCTTCAGCCCCCACCGAGAACCCCCAAAGGACCACTCGGGGCTCTGGGTGGGTGTGGACCCGTAACCAAGCAAGACCCTACGGGAGGTCCTCCCTGGGACAGACATGCTCCACCCCCAGACCCTCTGCTAGGGCTCCTCACTGAAGTACCCAGATAATAGCATCTTCTGTATTTTTCCTGAGTTTTTCCAATGCTAAACATCACCAACAAGTGGAAGAAACTTAATGATCAGAGCACACAGCCCCCAGGCCTTCCAGTGCTAAGGATCAGTAACGTTAACTGCCCTGTTATCTCAACATCAACCAATTGTGCACAAGCTAATCACACACCCTGAGACCCGCTCCCTCACCTGGCCCTTGAAAATGCTTTGCTGAAAGCCTCTGGGGAGTTTTGAGCATCAGTTCAGTTCAGTTCAGTCGCTCAGTTGTGTCCGACTCTTTGCAACTCCATGAATCACACAGCACGCCAGGCCTCCCCGTCCATCACCATCTCTCAGAGTTCACTCAGAGTCACGTCCATCGAGTCCATGACGCCATCCAGCCATCTCATCCTCGGTCGTCCCCTTCTCCTCCTGCCCCCAATCCCTCCCAGCTTCAGAGTCTTTTCTAATGAGTCAACTCTTCACACGAGGTGGCCAAAGTACTGGAGCTTCAGCTTTAGCATCATTCCTTCCAAAGAAATCCCAGGGTTGATCTCCTTCAGAATGGACTGGTTGGATCTCCTTGCAGTCCAAGGGACTCTCAAGAGTCTTCTCCAACACCACAGTTCAAAAGCATCAATTCTTCGGCGCTCAGCCTTCTTCACAGTCCAACTCTCACATCCATACATGACCACAGGAAAAACCATAGCCTTGACTAGACGGACCTTAGTCGGCAAAGTAATGTCTCTGCTTTTGAATATACTATCTAGGTTGGTCATAACTTTTCTTCCAAGGAGTAAGCGCCTTTTAATTTCATGGCTGCAGTCACCATCTGCAGTGATTTTGGAGCCCAAAAAAACAAAGTCTGACACTGTTTCTACTGTTTCCCCATCTATTTCCCATGAAGTGATGGGGCCAGATGCCATGATCTTCGTTTTCTGAATGTTGAGCTTCAAGCCAACTTTTCCACTCTCCTCTTTCACTTTCAACAAGAGGCTTTTTAGCTCCTCCTCACTTTCTGCCATAAGGGTGGTGTCATCTGCATATCTGAGATTATTGATATTTCTCCCAGCAATCTTGATTCCAGCTTGTGTTTCTTCCAGTCCAGCATTTCTCATGATGTACTCTGCATATAAGTTAAATAAGCAGGGTGACAATATACAGCCTTGACGTACTCCTTTTCCTATTTGGAACCAGTCTGTTGTTCCATGTCCAGTTCTAACTGTTGCTTCCTGACCTGCATACAGATTTCTCAAGAGGCAGGTCAGGTGGTCTGGTATTCCCATCTCTTTCAGAATTTTCCACAGTTTACTGTGATCCACACAGTCAAAGGCTTTGGCATAGTCAATAAAGCAGAAGTAGATGTTTTTCTGGAACTCTCTTGCTTTTTCCATGATCCAGCGGATGTTGGCAATTTGATCTCTGGTTCCTCTGCCTTTTCTAAAACCAGCTTGAACATCAGGGAGCATAAGCCACTCGTTCTCCTTGCAGGACCCTGCAATAAACGTTTCTCTGCTCCAACCTCTGACCTTCCAGTCTGTTCGGCTTCTCAGTGCATCCTGAACATAAACCTGGGTTTGGTAACAGACTCGCCTCAGCAGGGGCATCCTCTCCCCATGCCTCTGGACCTCCTGGATAGGGGGGCTCTTGGGAGGACCCCTACTGGGGTTCAGCACACGCAAAGATGTCCCTAAACCACCCAGAGAAGGCGCAATGGGTGATCTCAGCCCAATTCCCGAGCTTTCCTCTTCTTTCCAGCAGCATGACACCTTGGGTTCCCATGTTTAGAAATTACTCTTGCACCCAAACTGCATGAGAACTGGGGGAACCAAATGAAACACAACAAAGCTGAGTGTCTCCCTGTGTTCCAGATGCTAACAACTTGAGATGATTAGTCATCTTGGACATGCCTGAGGCTTCACATTTTAACAGTCTGAGTATTTTATTGACAGTAGTCTTTTTTTTTTTTTTTTTTAAATCAGACAAGCTGTTTTAGTAAAACAACCCCATCAAATGCAGGCAGACACAAAACCACCACTTTCCTGAGATGTCTCATTCATGAGGGCTGTGGGGGTGAGGGTGGACACACTACGTCACATGGGCTCGGACACAGGATGGGCCTGTGTTGCTGTGGGGCAGGACTGGTACCCGTGGTCTCAGTGGGCTTGGCTGGGGTACAGCTGAGGCTGTGTGAGTGCCCGAAACAAGGACCAGAGGACAGAGAGCTTCACCCTATTGAACAAATCGGAGTCTCCACAGCTATCAACTGTGCATGTGACCTCTGGCACAAGTGAACTTTGCCAAGGATCAAGGAGGAGAAATCAAAACCACGCGGCAGGGCTTCCCTGACGGCTCAGTGGTAAAGAACCCACCTGCCAACCTAGATGCTGGTTCGATCCCTAATCTGGGAAGACCCACACTCTGTGGAGCAGCTAAGCCCATGTGCCACAACCACTGAGCCAGAGTTCTGGAATCTGGGAGCCACGGCTACTGAGCCCACGTGCTGCAAGTGCCGAAGCCTGTGCACCCCAGAGACAGTGCTCTGCCACAGGAGGAGCCACCGCAGCTGGAGAGCCACCCCCGCTCACTGCAACCAGAGAGAAGCCCGCAGAGCCACCCCCGCTCCCTGCAACCAGAGAGAAGCCCGCGGAGTCACCGCCGCTCCCTGCAACCAGAGAGAGGTCACTGCAATCAGAGAGAAGCCCGCGGAGCCACCCTCGTTCACTGCAACCAGAGAGAAGCCCGTGGAGTCATCCTCGCTCACTACAACCAGAGAGAAGCCCGCGGAGCCACCCCCACTCCCTGCAACTAGAGAGAAGCCCGCGGAGCAAGAAGACCCAGCCAAAAATTAACAGATAAATAAAATGATAAAAAAAACCCCACACAGAATCTGAAAAGATAATTTCTAAGAAGCAAAGAATGAGAATAGACACCTGCCAAAGCTTAGAACCCAGCTGTCAAGCTCCTCCATGGGCTTTCTGGGGGAGGAAGGGATTGGGAAGACCTGTTGTTGGAGACTTCTGGAGAAAACTTGAGTCACCTTCTGGTTCCAGGCCCTCCAGGGCTCTCTGCTGCAGAGATGTCTCCTCTCTTCCCTAGACTGGTCCCCCGCATTCCCTGTGCCCACTCTGCTCCTGCTGACCTCTCTCAGGAATGCTGTCTCCCTTTCTCAGCTTAATTTACTCTTACCTGCCCTTCACCTCCCAGTCAAGCCCATTCCCAGATGCCTTAGCTTTCAGAGGGTGGTGTCTTCATGGGCAGAAGGGGTTTGGGGTCCACTGGGGCTGGTGCTGGGGTTCCCCCAATAGCATTGTCAGCTCCGACAGGGTGACTGGAAGCAGCCTTTGGCAGGAGGTGCTCTCTGGAGGAGGCCCCTTCTGTTCTGTCATTAACCTCGAACCAGGCACCACCACCCACCCCCACCACCTCCCCGGCTCTGCCCTGCTCATTTCCTGCCCAAGCACACCTTTCAAACCTTTTGATCATGCAATGCTTTGCCTGACCTATTGCTTCTTTCCACAGATCAAATAAGTAGAAATGAAAAGTAAGAATAGACACCTGCCAAAGCTTAGAACCCAGCTGTCAAGCTCCTCCATGGGCTTTCTGGGGGAGGAAGGGATTGGGAAGACCTGTTGTTGGAGACTTCTGGAGAAAACTTGAGTCACCTTCTGGTTCCAGGCCCTCCAGGGCTCTCTGCTGCAGAGATGTCTCCTCTCTTCCCTAGACTGGTCCCCCGCATTCCCTGTGCCCACTCTGCTCCTGCTGACCTCTCTCAGGAATGCTGTCTCCCTTTCTCAGCTTAATTTACTCTTACCTGCCCTTCACCTCCCAGTCAAGCCCATTCCCAGATGCCTTAGCTTTCAGAGGGTGGTGTCTTCATGGGCAGAAGGGGTTTGGGGTCCACTGGGGCCTGGTGCTGGGGTTCCCCCAATAGCATTGTCAGCTCCGACAGGGTGACTGGAAGCAGCCTTTGGCAGGAGGTGCTCTCTGGAGGAGGCCCCTTCTGTTCTGTCATTAACCTCGAACCAGGCACCACCACCCACCCCCACCACCTCCCCGGCTCTGCCCTGCTCATTTCCTGCCCAAGCACACCTTTCAAACCTTTTGATCATGCAATGCTTTGCCTGACCTATTGCTTCTTTCCACAGATCAAATAAGTAGAAATGAAAAGTAAGAATCAACAGATGACCAGATCTCTTTCCCAGCTTCCCCTTCAGTAATCTCCTGAACAAACTGTGTGAACAAGAGAGCATCTAAAGAGAAGGAAATGGTAACCAACTCCAGTATTCTTGCCTGGAGAATCCCACGGACATAGGAGGTTGGCAGCCTATAGTCTATGGGGCTGCAAAGAGTCGGACACAACCGAAGCACACATGCGCGCATGACAAAAAAATAAAAGGAGAGAGAGAGAGAGGCCACAAGGAGTGGACGAGCCTGGACACAAGCCTGCATGCAGCGGAGGACGGTGAGGACCCTTCCCTCCTTTCTCAGCAATTAACTGAGATCACTTCCCCGTTTCCCTTTAAAGATGTTCAGGGCCAAGCAGAATCTCTAGAGGTGGTTTTCGGGACACTGAGTTTCATCATCTCTCCAGACTGTAAGCATTCTGATCAAAAGCAATTTTCTTCCCTACCAACATTTGCTTTACTCCAGTATTGATGTTTGAGCAGTGAGCGGCTGAACCTGATTCAGTGATGTGACTGCTGATACTGGTGATGATGACAATCAAGCCAAAGGGTGTACTGAATCCAAGTGACATGTCTATCAGAAGGACCAAACCCACCCACATCCAAAACCAATTCATGCTGGCTTTCATGAACCCAAGCCTGACACTTTACTGGGACTGTATGTAAAACCCCCACATGAGCACCGTTCTCCCTGAGAATGGAGTATTTCCTGCCATATCAGTAAACAAGGATGTCACAGTCATCAGTGATTCCAGCTCTCCAAATATGAATTCCTGAGCCTTAAGGGCACCTAACCTGCCTCTTGAGAAACCTATATGCAGGTCAGGAAGCAACAGTTCGAACTGGACATGGAACAACAGACTGGTTCCAAATAGGAAAAGGAGTACGTCAAGGCTGCTTATTTAACTTCTATGCAGAGTACATCATGAGAAACGCTGGGCTGGAAGAAGCACAAGCTGGAATCAAGATTGCCAGGAGAAGTATCAATAACCTCAGATATGCAGATGGCACCACCCTTATGGCAGAAAATGAAGAGGAACTAAAAAGTCTCTTGATGAAAGTGAAAGAGGAGAGTGAAAAAGTTGGCTTAAAGCTCAACATTCAGAAAACGAAGATCATGGCATCTGGTCCCATCACTTCATGGGAAATAGATGGGGAAACAGTAGAAACAGTGTCAGACTTTATTTTGGGGGGCTCCAAAATCACTGCAGATGGTGACTGCAGCCATGAAATTAAAAGACACTTACTCTTTGGAAGAAAAGTTATGACCAACCTAGATAGCATATTCAAAAGCAGAGACATTACTTTGCCAACAAAGGTCTGTCTAGTCAAGCCTATGATTTTTCTAGTGGTCATGTATGGATGCAAGAGTTGGACTGTGAAGAAGGCTGAGCGCCGAAGAATTGATGCTTTTGAACTGTGGTGTTGGAGAAGACTCTTGTGAGTCCCTTGGACTGCAAGGAGATCCAACCAGTCCATTCTGAAGGAGATCAACCCTGGGATTTCTTTGGAAGGAATGATGCTAAAGCTGAAGCTCCAGTACTTTGGCCACCTCATGTGAAGAGTTGACTCTTTGGAAAAGACTCTGATGCTGGGAGGGATTGGGGGCAAGAGGAGAAGGGGACGACAGAGGATGAGATGGCTGGATGGCGTCATGGACTCAATGGACATGAGTCTGAGTGAACTCCGGGAGTTGGTGATGGACAGGGAGGCCTGGCATGCTGCAATTCATGGGGTCACAAAGAGTTGGACACGACTGAGTGACTGAACTGACTGATGGGCACCAAGGAAGGAAAAGAATAGCTGCAATCTGGCATCCACAAGGCTGCAGCTATTCCCTACGGTGAATCCTGAGGAACTCTGGGTGTGAAAAACAGAGGATTCTGGCCCCAGATAGCTGAGATGCATATGAAAGGAATGATTTCAGAGAGCCTAGACTCTTGCATCTTCCATACACAGAAAAACACTAAATTGCTTAACTTGGAATATCAGGTTTTCTTTAATTCACAAATGCTTTTGATGTTCAGATTACCTGCCCTTTGTTGCAAATTTCTATATAACCTGACTCTTCTCTCTGCCTCCTTGCAGCAGTTCTCTCAGGGTCATTTGAGATGCTGTCTCCAAGCCTTGAAGTCCTAAAACTTTCTGCTGAATTAAACATAACTCTCAACTTTTAGGTTGTGACTTTATTTTTAAGTCAGTATCCCTCAATCGACAAAACTATCTCCCTCCTAAACACTCCTGCTTGGTGTTCACACACTCACAAGGGAAAATACACTCACACTTACCTGCCTACACCCACCCACACACATGCTCATCCATGCACACATGTGTGACTTGCAAGCAATCACACACACACTTGTATGATGTACAAGTCTGCGAGATACCACTTCCTCATCTGAAGTGCCATCCCCACCATGACACAGTTTTGTCCAGAGTCCCAGAGAAAACCCTTTCCCTTTGCACCAGGTCCTGAGCGCTCAGTGCTATAATGTAGGTGGAATGACCAACATTTGCTTCTTCTCTTTAAAAAAAAAAAATACGTTTTTGTACCTGGAAGACAAATTCTTGGAGATTTGAAGACAGGCAATTCATGAATACACTGAGATCTGTTGACGTCCCCAGCAAAGAAATTAAACTGCTCAAACCTATCAACAGACAAAACAAACCAAAAGATGGTGAGCCATGCGGCAGAATTTCCCAGTAGGCATTTGTATACCAGGTAACCTAGGGGACCACACCCTCACAGCGGCTCAAAGGCATCCCCTGGGGCCTCGCACTCATTGTGAACACAAAGGCTGCCTTCTTGGGCGGGATGTGTCACCCAGGTCGTCTGGTTCAGAGCTCTGAGCTCTTGCCTTCCAGCGACCCCCTCTGTTCTTTGTTGAAATGGGAAGAAAGATTTTGAAATCATAACTACACCTTGTAATTACGCAGAACCTGGCTCCAGGTGAGCTCACTTCATGATACAGACATGACCTCACCCATCCCCACTGTTTTTATAAAGGGAATGAAGGACATCAAAGCCGCTGAGGGATGTTAGGTGCCTTGCCGGGGGCTGTGGACTCTGTCAGCACACACCTGAGGGGTGGAGGCTGGGAAGTGATGGGGGGACCGGGGCCCCTCACCTGTGCAGGCAGCAGTGGGGGAGAGAGGGCAGAAGGACAGCCTTTGGTCCCCCCAGGTGAGTGCCACCACACGCCAGGAAGATTGAAAACCCAGTGGACTGCCTCGGCCCTGGCAGAGGCCCCGCCAGGCTCCATCTAGAAGTATTTCCAGAAACGCCTTGAGCAGTCACCTCTCAGGTGACATGCTATCTCCCTGCCGGATCTGTGCCCCCTTGGAGAGACACACAAGGAGGCCATCAGGAGCCTGGGAGCCCCTGGAAGGCTGGCAGGCACTCGGGGGAGAGGCCTCATGCTCCTGGGTCTCTCTGAGCTTGGGCTGAGGGTGAGAGCAAGGTTTGGGGAGTCACCTGGGATTTCTAGCAGAGTCAGTGGCCTGGGAGGGGGGTTTATGTAGCCCTGAGGTCTACTGGGTTCAGTGTACGCTTTTCAGATGCTGGTTGGGTTGGAGGGGAGTCTCCTGGGGGAGGATCTGGGATTTGGGACAGCCAGGTAGTAGGGAGCAGGGAGATCTTCAAGGGACAGACGAGTGGTGGGGGAGGGCTACTCATCAAGAACTGCTGTTGTTTAGCTGCTAGGTACGTCAAACTCTTTGCAACCCCCTGAACTGTAAGCCTGCCAGGCTCCTCTGTCCATGGGATTTCCCAGCCAAGAATACTGGAGTGGGTTGCCATTTCCTTCTCCAGGAGATATTCCTGAGCCAGGAATTGAACCCGTGTCTCCTGCATTGGCAGACGGATTCTTTACCACTGAGCCACCAGGGAAGCCCCTAGTTAGTTCAGCAGATTCATATATTGGGGATGGTCAGGCCAGCCCCGATCATATTCCAAACACTGCACAAAGCAGCAGCTGAAGGAGGATTACATTTCATCTCTGTGTTCTCTTCCAGGACATCAGTGCCGCTCAGGTCCCTGGGCAGGACTCTCTGTGAAATATCCAAGACGTCCTGATGGAAGATGGTGCATAGATCCGACTTCAGGATGCTGACCCTCCTGCTGTTTCTCAGCACCATCCTCATGGTCTGAAGACAAAGGGCACATACACCACTTACTGAAATCTCATCATCTTACTGTGGCCTGATGCCCCCTCTCCAAATTGCCATGATTTTGTAGTTATCAAAGAGAAAGAAAACTGGATTGGGGGTATTACCCACTAAAATGGAATCCCAGCTGACAATGAAAATTCACATCCACAATGTGAATTTTCACATCCCCATCTGCTGTGGGGCTTCAGAATTTCCCACATTCTACAACTGCCTTTCTGAAATGCAGCATTTAGAACGCTTCTGCTTGAGGGCAGGTGGGTGTGGGGTCTCAGGCCTGTGGCGCCTCCTCTCCCAGACCCTTATCCTCTGTGCCCCCAGCAAGGAGCCTGAATGCTCCAGAGAGAGAACCAGTGGGTGACTCGGGGCCTACAAGGCAAGTGTGTTTCTGGAAAAGCAAAAGGTGGGCGGACTCTACAGGATGGCTGAGGGGACTCAGAAGCTGTGTCTTTTCTTCTCCTGGGAGCCCTGGGCAGTGAATTTGGCCTCCAGTGTCCAAGGGGATGCTTCCCTGGTGGCTCAGCAGTAAAGAATCAGCCTGCCAGTGCAGGAGACGCAGGAGACATGGGTTCAATCCCTGTGTCGGGAAGATCCCTGGAGAAGGAAATGGAAACCCACTCTAGCATTCTTGCCTGGAGGATCCCATGGACAGGGGAGCCTGGCGGGCTACAGTCCATGGGGTCACAAAGAGTTGGACACGAATGAGCACACATGGACATCCAAGGGGACAATCCAATCCCTTCCACACTCAGGGTCTGTAGGACGGGAGGTGGGTCACTCGTATCCCTGCCCCAGGAGCAAGCATTCACTTCAGTTTTATGGAGAGGAAATGGGCCCTTGGGTGCTAAGTAAACCCCCCGGGCAACACTGAAGTGCTGGCTCTGAGCAGGGTGGGCTCTGGAGCTTGAGGTGGCTGCAGCAGCTGGGCGGGATGGAGGTTGTGTTGCAAAGTAGTGGCCATCAGCCCTCGGGCACAGAAGGGGGAACCAGCTGGAGGATCTGGGTCTGGGGGAGATCTCCACCGGGAGGATGGAGACTGTCCAAGGCGGGCCAGGCTGGATGCCTCCCTGGCTGGACGCCTCCCTGGCCGGGGCTGCTTTACGGCAGAGGACTGGTCCCAGGCTCTGTCCCCATCTCCTGCCATGGGATTTCAGAACAGATTCCAGAACCTTTTCTCTGGCCCCTCTCCCCGCCTCTAACATTGAAGCTGCGTGGTCACACAAGACAGAGAAGGTCAGAGCCCAGAACCTGGGGGCCCCAACACACACCTGGGTGGGTGGGGAGCCAGGACAGGGCCCGAGGGACACTCAGGAAACCTACCTTCGCCATGTTGGAAAGGTATGTCTTTCTTCTTAGCCTTTTGACAAACACAGTAACCTCTGTCAAGAACAATACACACGGCCATTACTGATCCTGTAACTTCAGTTCACATGAATGACTGGGGGTGGGGGAAGGGAGCAGGCAGGGAGAGGAGGCGCACACAGGTGGTGCCCGCAGCTGGCACACCTGTCTGCCCAGAGTGGCACAGCTGCCTGCCTGCCCCACACAGCCAGGCCCCCAGTGCCCTTGCCTCCCTTGCCCTTGCCCACACGGCTCTAGATCCTCAGGGCAAGGTGACGAGCCCTCCCCCTCCCGCCAGTGCTAGAAAAATGGTGACAGCAGCACCCGCCTCGTGGGCTCTGTGCAGGTGACCATTTTGCCCAGGAACTCTGAGTCCCCCCAGCTTCCACATCTTTGCATGCTCTCCTTCGGAGGAAATGACCAGAAATGCAAAAATGAGAGAGGGGGGACGCCCTCCTGGATGGACTCATTCACTCATTTTATTCATGCGTTCACTCCCGGGGATACTCCCTCCAGCGCCTTCACAGCTGGAGGAAGGAGAGGGACCACCACTGTCCAGGGGCTCCCAGCTAAGGACGGGTCACCAAGGCACAGTCTCCCAACAGCAGGGCAAGGGCTCCCGGCAACATAAGCCATGGGGAGAAAGGAGCGAAGGCTTCTTGGGGTAGAAAGTGTCGGGAGCAGCTCCACCTGGAAGTGGATCTTCAGTCTGGGTCTTAACATGTAAGTAGGAGTTGGCCAGGCAAGGGCTTGGAGTAGGCCGATGGGGTACAAACAGCAGCAGGAACGAGCGCTTCTTGGGCATGAGTCAGGAGTTTCTGGGGAGCACCAGTGGGTGCTGGAGGTCCCTGGGGGCAGGTGGGCGAGGATGGGTCAGAGGTCAAGCAGTGAAGGAGCGTGGCCCACCCACACAGCGGGGACATGGTGATCACACAACCTGGGCCTGTGAGTTTCCAAGTGGGTCAAACGGGGATCAATAAGCCAGAGGTTGCTGGGGGTGATGGGAGGGGAGGGCCGTGTGACCAAGGAGAGTGAGGCTGGAGGCAGGACCTTCAGTGTGGAAGCTACTCAGGAGCCTGGGGGGAAGGGATGAGAGTCGGAGGGCGGAATGAGGGCAGGTGAGGAAGGGGCCACTGGAAAACTGGGCCCCTGTCCTGAGCCCCCTTTCCCAGCACGCACCCGACCTCACTCTTCTCTCTGGGGGACCCTTCCTGCCACATTCCTGACTGGTGATCACTCGCCCTGGGCCTGTCAGTTTCCAAATGGGTCAAAAAGGGATCAATGCAGCCGGGGTGCTGGGGGTGCCAGAGGGTGAAGATAAGGCATGGCCCGTTCTGTGGGCCCTCGGGGGAGATGGCACACACAGGGTGCCAGGGAGGCGGACTTGCAGGGCGGAGGGGAAGAGGTGGGGAGGGCG
>SJXQ01002807.1:277383-370586 GCA_006408695.1 Aepyceros melampus
CTGAGCTGCCCAGAAGGGTGGGGCTGGGCGGGGAGAGCTAGAGGCGATGATGGAGAACCTCACAAAGGCAGGAGGGGGAAACAAGGGTATTTCCAGGACCGTAAAAGACACTGTCCATCCAGAGGGCGTGTGCTGGAGTTTATGAGGGCCATGGCGTCAGAGGGACACCAACAGTCAGCTTCTGGAAGGCCTGAAGCGGCTGCTGCAGGCTTGAGCAGACCAACAGCCTCCTGAGTTCACACTCCATGGAGGCCTGGAGTGTGGGCAAGTTGGGCCTTGGGAGGAATTTCTAAGGAGGGAGTGAAACTCTTGGAGCCTCGTGGGGCCTGAGTAGAGCACAGAGAGGCCAGGACCCTCGTTGGCCCTGCTTGGGTGAGCAGTGAGCCAAGGATGGCGGAGCTGGTGGGCCTCCCTCTTGCCCTTTTCTACCTCCCCACCCCCTTGGCCCCGCTTGGGGAATCGGCAAGAGGGTTTGGATGGATCAACACACGCCTCCCTTATGGGCATCAAAGGAAAAGCTGAGAAAGCCGAAGCGGCCAGGACTTGTGGACTGCGGTTCGGTGCATGAAGGCAAAGTGATACCAGAGGGGAGAGGGGGACCTCCTTGGCAGTCCAGTGGTTAAGACTTCATGCTTTCATTGCAGGGGGTGCGGGTTTGATTCCTGGCTGGGGGACTAAGATCCTATATGCCTCAGGCTGCAGCAAAGGGGAGACGACCTACCCCACGTGGAAACTTAGATGCACTTGCATTCACAGAATCCATGTTCTCCGTGGAAACCCACCTTTGAGTTTGGAGATCTGTAAGAGGGCTGGAAAGCCCTCCAGAGCAGAGAGGAGCCACAGCTTGAATTTCTTACTAAACAACCGGACAGATTTCAAATACTGAATAGAAACATCTTCCAAAAAGTCATGGAGGAGAATGTCCTCAATTCCCTACAACAGAAGTGATAAGACACATGGCCGCCAGCCAGTGCCAGCAGCCTCCAGTTAAAGAAGCCAGGGGTCACGCGAACCGCAGCCCGGAGAGGGGCCCCCACCCAGCTAAGGACGCAGCCACCACGTAGCCTTGGCTGCTGCTCATTGGGCAGGACAGCAGGCTGGAGAGGCTGGAATCAGAACTCTTTCAAAGATTCCAAAATATTGAGGACAGATTCACAAATGTATACAACACGAATGTTGGCTGAGACTGGTTTTGGTTTTGAGGTCAAACCAAAATATTTAAGGGCTGAACCCAGCCTCAAGTTTTCAACCTTTGTGTTAAAAATTTTAGAAGCCCTAGATTTTTTTTTCCCCTAAAAACAAATATAAAATAAAAAGTAAAAGTTCATGACAAGCTTAAGGAAAGCACATTTCACTCCAGAAATTATATATAATTGACCCCCAAACCACAATTAATCATTCTAGACAAAGAGTTCGAAAAACAAACCTACAAACCCCAGAAGCTGTGTACAATCCAAAGCAACGACTCCAATTACCTATTTTTTAAAGTCCTCTTTTGTTAAAATATCAGAGTAAGGACTCTGACTCAATTCGGGGCTCACTGAATTGAGTGAGTCACCGGACCCACCAGCCATGCTGTGTCCATCCCTCTTTCTAATTTGTCCGTCTTTCTCTCTGATATCATCAGATCTCTCAATCCAACCTTCCTCCCTTGTCGCCTTGACAGTGGCAAAGCCTCCTCTCCACCCTCTGCTCCAATAATATGGCATCCAATGTCACTGCCAAGCCACCGTCTCCTCAGGAAGTCCGTGTCCCGCAGGGCGAGTGAGGCAGTAAGTCCGGTCACAGTGGCCTTCCCGCCCCGTGACGCCTGTGACCACCCTCTGCCTCTGCCTGCCCCACGTGTTCCTCCACGTGTTTTCTCCTCCGTGTCAAGTCCGTAGAATTTCTCCTTTCCTGCGAGACTTGCCAGCAACACGGCTTCCTCTGGGAAGCCCCCTCCAGGCATCTCTGTTCTTCCTTTGAGCGCCCAGAACAGTCCAATCACACTGTGTTCTAGGACTTTCCACACTGTATCACTCTCACTGGCTTTTTCTCTACACGAGTCACTCGGGTTCTCAGTGAATCCAGAAAGGAAGACTGAGTCTGAGGGAAAGATCTAAGGCTCCTGGTCCATTGGTCCCGCCACTGATTCCTCAGAAGGTCTGAGATCCATGGACACCCCAGAGGCTGAGGGCTGTGGCTCTAACCCCAGTGTGTGCACGCTAAGTCGCTACAGTCATGTCTGACTTTTCTACAGCTCCATGGACTGTAGCCTGCCAGGCTTCTCTGTCCATGGAGTTTTTCAGGCAAGAGTACTGGAGTGGGCTGCTACTTCCTTCTCTAGGAGATCTTCCTGAACCCAGGGATCAACCCCACCTCTCCTGCGTCTCCCGCATTGGCAGGCGGGTTTGTCACCAGCAGCGCCACCTGGGAAGCCCGCAGCTCTGGGTACCAACTTCTGGACAGGACACAAGCCAGCACCTGGAAGGAACGGCCTACCTTGTACAGCCGCACGTCGTAGCACTTAAGGAGCTGGCACACGTCAGGCAGCGACAGGAGCATCACTGTGTCTTGCTGCAGAGACTTCCAGAAGGACATCAGCAAGTCCTCCACCTGACGTGAGGGACAGAACATAGCTCTGAGCCCTGCTCTTGTGCCTGGTGAGACCAGTCCTCCACAGGCAGCTCATCAGCCCCGAACGGTAACTGGATGAATTTCATTCCAATCCATGGAAAGCTTTGCCTGTCGGCTTTTCCAAGCTGTATTTAATGTATCGTATTTTACTTTTAAAAGTGTTTATCTGAGTAAGTAAATCTCATTATTTATTAATAAATAAATGCTTTATAAATGATATTTATTAATAAATAATAAATTTATCTATAATGTAATTAACCTGCTCCAGGTCTCAGTTGTGGCACACAGGATCTTTTAGCTGCAGCATGCGAACGCTTAGGGTTTCTTGATGGCTCAGATGTTAGAGAATCCGCCTGCAATGCAGGATACCCAAGTTCCATCCCTGGGTCGGGAAGGTCCTCTGGAGAAGCGAATGACAACCCACTCCAGTGTTCTTGCCTGGAGAATCCCTGGACAGAGGAGCCTGGCAGGCTACAGTCCATGGGGTCGCGAAGAGTCAGACACAACTGAGCAACTAACACTTCCACTTTCATGCAAACTCTTAGTGTGCCTTGTGGGAATTAGTTTCCTGATCTGGGATGGAACCCAGGCCTCCGGCTTTGGGAGCACACAGTCTTTGCCACTGGATCACTAAGAAAAGTCTCCCAAGCTGTATTTTAGAGTGATTTTACATCCATCAGAGGGCACCTGCTTGGTGGGTGGAAGATTGGTTCTGAGGCAGTTTTCTAGAAGGAAGGCTGATTATGATAACAAGTGGGCTCTACTGATTACAGTAGGATGAAGATCGGGCCCTGGCGGCACAAACCAGAGTTCAGAATAAATTTTCAGTGACTGGCTGACCCCTTCAATTATTTTCAGCTCAGGAAGACGTGTAACCATATATAACCAAAGATATATTGCCTCCTCCTTGACATCATGTTAGAATTCATCTACGACAGTTCAGTTCAGTTCAGTCACTCAGTCGTGTCCAACTCTTTGCAGACTGCAGCACGCCAGGCTTCCCTGTCCATCACCAACTCCTGGAGCTTACTCAAACTTGTTTCCATTGAGTTGGTGATGCCATCCAGCCATCTCATCCTCGGTCGTCCCCTTCTCCTCCTGCCCCCAATCCCTCCCAGCATCAGGGGCTTTTCAAATGAGTCCGCTCTTCGCATCAGGTCATCAGGTGGTCAAGTATTGGAGTTTCAGCTTCAGCATCAGTCCTTCCAATGAATACTCAGGACTGATTTCCGTCAGGATGGACTGGTTGGATCTCCTTGTAGTCCAAGGGACTCTCAAGAGTCTTTTCCAACACTACAGTTCAAAAGCATCAATTTTTTGGCACTCAGCTTTCTATATAGTCCAGCTCTCACATTCATACAAGACTACTGGAAAAACCATAGCTTTGACTAAGGACAGTGCCGGCTAAAAGGAACCAGTGTGATTCTACAAAGGGTACTTCTTTTTATTATTAGCAAAATATTTATTCATTTAAAGTGAAATAGCATTTTATCATGATCTGGGTTAATGCTATAAACCTTGGTAAAAGAGCCTATAATTCCATAAATAGTGTATTTGCCACTTTATTCTGAGTGTACCTCCTGAAAGTCAGCTGCATCTTTTTAACTTTTTTATTTTGTATTGGTGTCTAGCCAGTTAATAGTGCTGTGATAGTTTCAGGTGGATAGCAAGGGGACTCAGCCATGCATACATGTGTCCATTCTTCCCCGAGCCTAAGGAGCCTTCTTTAAAGACTTCTGTTGAGGAACAAAATGGCAGGGCCCTTTCTTTATTTCCTCCCATATAGGTCTGGTGGCCCATCTGAGTTGCCAGCTCATGAAGACTCTAGCCTTCTGAGATTTCTGCAGCTCAGATATCCTGAGGCAACACAGTACTGACTCCAGGTACTCCAAGAACCCCAGACTCTTACGCTGTTTCTTCTATGTAGGCTGTGAGTGCTGACCCCGGAGTACCTGATTTGAAAATCTCTTCAAATTTCTGTTCAAAAGAAGACATCTCCAAAGAGACTCAGGTATTTAATGAGAAAGACAAGAACAGGCTGAGCAGGGTGGAGTAATCCTTTGACTCCCAGGCTGGAGGCTTCTGGGGCTCATGGGTCTGGATGAGACAGCCCACCCCTCATCCCACCTCCCACGTTCCGAGCCATCCATCCCGATCCGCCTGCTACAGAAATATTTCTCTGATTTGTCCCTCTTTCTCTGATGTCACTGTCACTGTTCTCGACCCAGCCCTCCTTCCTTCTCACCTTGACTGTGGCAAAGCCTCCTCCCCACCCTCTGCTCCCATAATATGGCATCTGATGTCACTGCCAACCCACCGTCTTCTAAGTCAGAGTTTCCCACGGGGCTGGTGAGATAATAAATCCGGTCATAGTGACCTTCCTGTTCTGTGACGCCTGTGACCACTCTCTGCCTCTGCCTGCACCATGCCTTCCTCCCAGAATCCCTCTTCTCCCCCAGGTAGCATCTGTTGGACTTCTGCTTTTCTATGAGACCACCCGCAACATGGCCTCTTCCAGGGAAACTTCTCCAGGCATCTCTGTTTTTCTTCCCTTGGGAGCTGAGAACAGTCTGATCACACCGTGTTCTAGAACTTTTCATGCCGTATCACACTCATTGGCTTACACTGTTCCTTTCAATACCAGACTATCAGCTTTTCAAGACTCCAAGGGAGTACCCTCTTTGTTCCGGATACGGTGCTGGTCACAGGGTAAGTATTCAACTTGTACTTGATGAAGCATCATAGACAAGGAGTGGATTGGATGGATATTCAACTTGGGCGGTGTATATAACATGGTGTTAATAGGCCAGGGGTCACTCTGAAGACAGCCTGGTCCCTCCCTCAGGCCAGTGTTTTCTACAAAGCATGAAATGCCTTCATGCTGAGTAAATATTATCTCCCAAAGTGGAAGTGCTTAGAACACTGAAGCCTCAGAAGACTTTTCATTTAAATGTGCACTTGCTTCTCTGGATTTTCATTTTATATGGTAAAAGATAGAATGGCTAAAAGATTTCTTCATGTCTTTCATGGACAATTCTAGAATACAACCCACTCTTGGTGATTCCCATGTCAGAGCACCCTGCTTTGAACTGTCTTGTGCATTGCTGCTGCTGCTGCTAAGTGGCTTCAGTCGTGTCTGACTCTGTGCGACCCCATAGACGGCAGCCCACCAGGCTCCCCCGTTCCTGGGACTCTCCAGGCAAGAACACTGGAGTGGGTTGCCATTTCCTTCTCCAGTGCATGAAAGTGAAAGTGAAGTCGCTCAGTCGTGTCTGACTCTTCATGACCCCATGGACTGTAGCCCTCCATCCATGGGATTTTCCAGGCAAGAGTACTAGAGTTGGGTGCCATTGCCTTCTCTGTGCATAGCTCTGAAAACCATCACTGAGAATCCCAATGTAAATAAAGTTGTTGTTCTTTAGTCACTAAATTGTGTCCAACTCTTTGGGAACCCATGAGCTGTAGCCCACGAGGCTCCTCTGTCCATGGGATTTCCTAGTCAATAATACAGGAGTGGTTACCATTTCCTTTTCCAGGGGATCTTCCCGACCCAGGAATAGAACCCATGTTTCCTGCGTCTCCTGCATTGGCAGGCAGATTCTTTATCACTGAGCCATCAGTACTTTATTTTCCAGATCAGCTGGAAGTAGGATCTAAAAATAGCTGAGTTTATATTTAAAGTGTAAAATTATCCATATGAGCACCTTGGAAAATTTCCAGATGATTAAACTGAATAAAAATATCACCTTCAAGAGCTCACTGACTATAATACAGCTGCATTCTAAGCACTTTAGTGTGATGAATTCCTACTCCACATCCCTTGAGAGGTCTTTTCAAGCTGAAAGGTTAAGAACAAGTCATAAATGCTTGTGTTTTGTAGATAAAACCCTACCCTTTCGAGTTCTTGGTTCCTCACATGTTGCAAAATGTCTTGACAGCAGTTGCAGTATTCATCAGCAAGAAAGGCCACCTAGGAGCATACAGAGAGTCGTTTCAGCTTGCAGCCCACTTCTAGAATTACCTGCTTCTCATAGACCTTGCTGAGGCCCTAGTGTGTGTCAGCTGCTCAGCTGTCTCCGACTCTTTGCAACCCCATGGCCTGTAGGCCACCAGGCTCCTCTGTCCATGGGATTCTCCAGGCAAGAATACTGGAGTGGGTTTCCATGTTCTTCTCCAGGGGATCTTCCTGACCCAGGGATTGAATCCAGGTCTCCTGCATTGCAGGCCCTATAATAATATTATCTGGCTGTGACATAAGCCAAACTCTTCCCTGGGCTGTGTGTTTTTACTGATAGTTATGTGAAGTGGTACCCCACTCCAGTATTCTTGCCTGGAGAACCCAATGGACAGAGGAGCCTGGTGGGGTACAGTCCATGAGGTCACAGGAATCGGACATGACTGAGCGACATTTTCATTTCATGTGGAGTAATGCATAACTTGTGACCACCATGGTGGCTCAGATGGTAAAGCGTCTGTCTACAATGTGGGAGACCTGGGTTCGATCCCTGGGTCAGGAAGATCCCCTGGAGAAGGAAATGCAATCCACTCCAGTATTATTGCCTGGAAAATCCCATGGACAGAGGAACCTGGTAGGCTACAGTCCACGGGGTCACAAAGAGTTGGACACAACTGAGCGACTTCACTTCTTCAACTAAAATTGAAGTTGCTTCATTTTTGATGCCATAACATTTATTTCCGGGTCTGTACCACCCACTCTAAAGACCACCGATCTTTACCACCTTTCCCTCTAAAGCCCAATTTCCCCTTCCACATGCCCCCAGACCCAGTTGCTAGAAAATGCACAGACCTGTTTCTTGCTCTGTGATGGAGACCCTCATTCTAGAATGTGACATGATCTCAGGTGGAGTTTTTTAATAGGGCGTGAGGAGAAGCCCTGAATTTCCTGACCATCACCCAGTCCAGGAGGAGGGAATGACAGTCCTCACGGGCCTGGCAGGTGGCAAATCTTAATCCATTTTGTACAACTGTGGTCACTGGCAGACTAAGAAGCCATTTACTGCCCCAGGCAGCAAGGCATGGAGCATTAGTCTCCCTTATGTGTGCAAACTTACCGTTAAAAAAAATTTTTTTTTTCCCCACACTGTGTAGTATGTGCAGCTTCCCAACCAGGGATCAAATTCATGTCCCCTGCAGTGGAAGCACAGACTCTCAACCACTAGACCACCAGGGAAGCCCCAAGCCTACCATGTGATAGGAGTATTTCTTTGCCAGTTCCTGCTCCCAGAATGGACATCTCCTGAATTCAGACAAAGGGGATCCAACGAATTCTGTCTTGATCGGTGAATGATTGTCACCCTAAAACCATTTTCACACAGATTATTTCTTCAAGTCAGATAATAATTATTCACTGCTACTATAGGTTAATCTTTCATCCACACCCCTGGGCACTTTCTTGATCCCAGCAACCATTCCCTCTTGTTTCATTGCAAATGATACTAACCTTCTTCTATAAAACTATACTCTCTAGTCACCAGGGAGCAATTAGGATTTAATATTTCACATATTTAATATTTCAAAATGGCCTTGCCTTACAAATGCTTATGTGTGTGTGCGCGTGCTAAATCGCTTCAGTAGTATCTAACTCCTTGGGACCCCATGGACTGTAGCCCACCAGGCTCCTCTGTCCATGGGATTTTCCAGGCAAGAATACTGGAGTGGGTTTCCATGCCTTCCTCCAGAGGACCTTCCCGACCCAGGGATCCAACCCATGTCTGTCTCTGGCACTGGCAGGTGGGTTCTTCACTAGTGCCGCCTGGGAAGCCCACAAATGCTGTAGAGTAACAAACAATAAAAAGACTACCTAAGAAAAATCCGATGCCATAAACGCATTCTACAATGCTTGTCTACATGGTCGTCCGCCCTTGAACTACAACAATCTCCTGTCTGGGTCACTGTCCCTGGATTACAGAAATGATCAGTCATATATAAAATCTCAGGGCTGAATGAACAAGGAAAATGAGGGGCACTGACTTTCCTTTCGAAGAACAGATTACAGAATGTAAAACATTTTCATTAAGAATGGAAAAAGGCCACATGGCAGAAAGTGAACTCAACATTCCTGCCTTGTGTCAGCCACACTGCTGTTCACCTCCCTGCCCTACTCCCACCCTGGAGCAAGGGGAGGCATGGCTGCTCCTGATTTGCATGTAGGACTGTACTGAAATGATTTCTTAAGGATTTCCCTGACATCTTTTGAATAATTTCCATTCTAATACAGTAGGTGAGAGCATTCCTGGGAAGTTGGAAGTTGAGCCCCATAGTCTGCCCTGCTGGACTGCACCTGGGTCAGGGGAGTCCCCTTCATCCTCTCCAACCTAATGGCCTGCTCTGTGGCAGCACAGCTTCAGGGTCAGTATATCCGCCTTGGCTTTCTCTTTCCGCATTCTGAGCCTTTCTAAACTACCTACTGAGCTATTCACTTCTGAGCTACTCAATTTGCTTAGCAGATTGTTCGTGTGGGTTTGCAGTAGGCCCTTGTCTATAAGCCATGGGAGGACAGAGAGGTCTTCTGAACTGCCCGCCCTACCCTGAGGGCTAGGAGTGCCACCCCGACTGTGTCCCCGGCACTGCGCTCACTGAGAGCAGCCACCAGCTTCCTCTTCACCTGATGCTCCCTCATTATCAGCCAGCATCACCTTGAGGATCAGGGCGGTGAGTGGCTAAGGGCTGCCCATAATGACGTCATACACAGGAAAATAATTGCATCTAATTAAACAATTACTGAATATTTCAGGGTCTATCATAGTAAATCTATTTTATTCAACACTCACTGCTCCTTCTTCTTCTTGAAGAATGTGGTTATAATTAGTAGACTTTTCAAAGGCAACAATGTCTCCACTGTGACATAACAGATAAGAGAGAAATAATTTTAGTTAGACCCCTATTTCTGAGCTCAGGCATAAAAGTTCTTTTGCAGTGAGGTTATTTGTGGGGGGGGAATACCGTCCATAGGTTTGCAAAGAATCGGAACTGACTAAGCACACAGCACACAGCACACACACACACACACACACACAACTTTGATTTCAAAACCCTCCTCCAAGTTTCTCTCCACAACTGCTGATTATCACCTGCTTAAAGTTTTTTTTAAATTCATTTGTATAACTGTGACAACCACATATTTATTTTTAAAAGTTTATTCCCTTCAGAAGCAAGAATATGATGTCCTCATGGTTAGAACTTGAGAAAAGAAAAACCATCATGCAGATGAAGTCTTCTGTTTTCTGATCTGGGGCTTTGAAAATGATCAACTCAGAAATGATAATATCCCCTGAGTCAATGGATGGGGCAGGGCACTTTCACAGAACAAGGAAACTGAGAAGGAATAACATGTAAGGTCCATGTCACCACACCACGTGGGTTCACATGTCATCTTGGAGAAAAGGTTCTATGCATCATGGAGAACAGATTCAGTTCTGTGCATGTGGTGTGAGGTAGCAGACCCACACTCTGCTTCTGCTTCTGGATGCAAGTGCATGGTCTTCAAGGCAGGGATGGCCTGGGATGGTGGTAGTCAGAAGGAAGTGGAGGAAAATGGCTTTCATCTCATGCAGGAAGGTCCTTCATCCCCTCCAAGCCTCTCTAAGTCCCAGGAGCTCTCCCTTGACCTTAGGTTTGGGTCAGTCCATTCTCGAACAGTCAGGTATAGATGCGAAAGCTGGACCATAAAAGAAGGCTGAGCCCTGAAGAAATGATGCTTGCAAACTGTGGTGCTAGAGAAGACTCTTGAGAGTCCCTTGAACAGCAAGGAGATCAAACCAGTCAATCCTAAATGAAATCAACCCTGCATATTCACTGGAAGGACTGATACTGAAGCTGAAGCTTCAATACTTTGGCCACCTGATGCAAAGAGCTGACTCACCAGCAGCAGAAGGGGGCGACAGAGGATGAGATGGTTAGAAAGCATCACCGACTCAAAGGACATGAATTTGAGCAAGCTCGGGGAGATACTGAAGGACAGGGAAGCCTGGTGAGCTATAGTCCATGGGGTTGCGGAGTCGGATACGACTTAGTGACTGAACAACAACAAAAAGGGTGTCAGATCACGACCACAGAAGCAAAGCCAGGGCGCAGGAGTTACGTGGAGGGGAGAGGCCCAGAGAGGCCCCTCGGCTTCCCTGTGCGCTGTCCCCACAGGCAGGGCCCAGGCGGTTGGCTGCTGGGGGACGGGAGGGCCAGCCTGGGAAGGAGGTGGCAGCGAACTCCACAGCAGAGCAGGCATCCTCGGCTGCCCTCACTTGTGTCACTTGAGCTCTGAGAGCCTCAATTTCCACCCCATGAAGGGGAAGGATGGGGTAAGTTCCATCCCATAGTTGGGAAGAGCCCCTGGAGAAGGAAATGGCAACCCACTCCAGTATTCTTGCCTGGAGAATTCCACGGATAGAGGAGCATGGCAGGCTATGGTCCATGGAGTCGCAGAGAGTTGGATACCAACTAGCGTCTAAACAATAACAATCTCCCACCACTCCAGTACTCTTGCCTGGAAAATCCCATGGACAGAGGAGCCTGGTGGGCTGCAGTCCATGGGGTCGCTAAGGGTCGGACACGACTGAGTGACTTCACTTGCACTTTTCACTTTCATGTTGGAGAAGGAAATGGCAACCCAGCCAGTGTTCTTGCCTGGAGAATCGCAGGGACGGGGGAGCCTGGTGGGCTGCCGTCTATGGGGCTGCACAGAGTCGGACACAACTGAAGCGACTTAGCATCAGCAGCAGCCGCAGCATCACTAAAAGAACTTTTCCAGCCCCCAGAGCCTGTAACCTTTGCTCAGAGTCTCCAGGGTGTGCATGAAGGTTAGAGGATTCTTCCAGCCTCACAAAGGGGGTCAGAGGAAGGTCAGGGTCCCTCCCGGGTCCTGCAGACTGTCTGCTTCAGTGTAGACACATAAAAAATACATTTGACTTTAATTAGCTTTTACGATCAATTTGGCTAAGAAGGGTCCAGCGTAAAGAGGGCTGGGACATGATTATATGCCGCACGACTCAGCCTTTTTTTTTTCCTTTTCCCAGAAAATCTCAAATGTTGTGTTAGTTTAATACGCTTTCTGGCATATAACTTTCTTCTAGCTAAACTACAATTTGCATCCACATTCTCAGGTTCTGACATCATTTGTCATTCATCCAGACTTCCATTTGCATCATTTTGGCATCATCATTTGCCCTTGCAAATCATCCTAACAGCAGTGAAACAACAACGTGAAGCAATTACAAAGGTAAGAAGATAAAAATGTAATAAAACTGAATTCACGTCCCGGACTTGTTCAGCCTCAGACTGCGGAGGGAAGGTGTTTCATCTTCTCATCCTGGAAGGACTTCATTTCCATTTTTACTCAAAGAGCATGAATCAGTGACTCTGTTTTTGGCTAGGAGTGTGTGTTAGTTGCTCAGTTGTGTCTGACCCTGTGACCACCAGGCTCCTTGGTCCATGGGATTTTCCAGGAGTGGGTTGTCATTTTCCTCCTCCAGGGGATCTTCCTGACCCAGGGAATGAACCTGGGTAAGACACCCTTGACTTGTTTTTTAAATTTTAGGCCGTGCCATGCGGCATGTGGGGTCTTAGTTCCCCAACCAGGAACTGAACTTGTGCCCCCTGCACTGGGAGTTCAGAGTCTTAACCACTGGACTACCAGCAAGCCTCTCAACTTGATATATTTTTTTTCCCACTTTATTTTTTTTATCAACTTGATACTTTTACATCTCAAGTTAAATAGTCAATGTATGTTTTCATATCAGGGTAGGTCTTATGATTGCAAAAAGCTTTATTTAATATACTTTTGATTACACTAAGCACACACACAATGACTCTAATGATTAAAATATACTGAGCATTTATCCATTGCTAAGTGCCTTATTCACTCCCCCTTACTCCTCACTACGATCCATTAGGTAGTGGATAATAATTCATTATTTTCCCCAATTACGTACAGGAAACAAGAAACAATTCACAGAGCCAGAAACCCATCTCTGACTTCACATCTTCATCACTATTACCTCTTCCACTCTTCCGTCTTTTAAGACAGAGGTCCCCCAACCTCCAGGAGCTAATGCTGGATGACCCGGGGGTGTAACTGATGCAATAATAATAGAAATAAAGTGCACAGGAAATGTAGCACACTCGAACCATCCCGAAACCATCTCCCACCCCAGTCCATGGAAAAACTGTCTTCCATGAAACTGGTCTCTGGTGTCAAAAAGGTTGGGGACCACTGCTGTAAGACACAAATATGTGTGATAATAAATAATGTACACGAGGAGGGCAAAGGAAAATGCCCTCCCTTCAAAGGGTTTTGAAACAAAGTGGAAAAGAACAACTTAAAAAATTTTTATTTTATGTTGGAGTATAGCTGATTAACAGTGTTGTGTTAGCTTCAGGTATACAGCAAAGTGATTCGGTTTTATATATATATATATATATATATACACACACATATACATGTGTCTATTGTTTTTCAAATTCTTTCCCCATTTAGCTTATTATAGAACATTAAGCAGAGCTCCCTGTGCTATTCAGTGGGTCCTCACTGGTTATTTTATTTTATATTGGCACATAGTTGATTAACAAAGTTGTGTTAGTTTTAGGTGTGTAGCCAAGGGACTCAGTTATACACATACATATATCTATTCTTTTTCATTCTTTCCCCATTTAGGAAGACAGCCTTCTTTTTAAACTGGATTGACTGAGTGTGGCTGAAGGGCGTGGATTCCTTATTTTCTGTGCTAGGGGCTGTTGCTTTTACATTGCTTAACTCTATTCCCATTAGAATTTTATGGGCAACTTAATTACAAAATGATGATCTAACGGGACACCTTTGAAACTGCTGAAAGTCTGTTGTTCACAAGGGAAAACAGCAACCGGAAGCCAGGCCTCCTTGGCAGATGGCACGCCACCTTGTCTGGGCGTCTGGGCTGGAGAGGAGGAGGTGAGGGGTGCTTTGAACAGGTGAGATGGTTTGGGAGCTTCACCTGCTTTTCAAATCTCCCCCAGCAAGGGTGCAGTCCAGGGCGGGATCCTCCACACCTATGTTTTGTGAGCTGCTAGACAACAACCAGGTAATGCTTATTTTTTTTAAGAAAACAAAACACCTGAACAAGTTCCGACCAGCCTTGCAAAGCACAGGGTGGACACGACCCAAGTGCGGGTTGCAACTTGGACCCCTGATTATACCTGAGAAGGAGGCCGCCTGGGACTCAGCAGAGCCCTGCTTCTGGGGGAGGGCTGGCCCCAGGAGGGTTTACCTCCTGCAGGCGCTGGGGCCACGTGGACTCCGCAGGAAAGACTCTATGGGAGTTACCGCAATGTCCTGGGTCTGCGGTGCCCACGATCGCTTGGCTGACGGCTCCCTTGAATTCACCTTCCCAGGGTGATGAATGTGAAAGATAAACTGGAGCCTTTCTGCTCCCCTGGGCACAACCAGCCAGCCATGGACCCAAGGTCCTGGGTTCTGCAGGCTGCCAGGCAGCCGCCTGAGCTCATGAGCTGGCAGAGGAACAAAGGGACAGAGAACAAAGGCAGGCGTGACTCGGGAAGGCCCAGTTTTAGAAGCTTTTTACAGGCTTTTAATATGCTAAGTTGGAAACGGTGAGTGTGTGTGTGTGTGTGTGTGTGTGGACTAGGGGACAGATGAGGGCAAGGGCTAGTTTTCATATGTCCTGAGAGAAACCTGGGCCTCTGTCCACTGATCTCAGAAGTCACATTAGATAGACCAGGGACTCATCTATTTGGAAAATGACAAAGTTTTCCTTGTGACATGTCAGCCAGGAGTGTTGCTTACGAGGTAGAGAATAAACATGTTAAGCAGAGCTGTTTCTCTAGATGTGACAACCACACACACTCTCTCTCCATTTCCCTCCCCTTCCCCTGATGATAACACAGCATTTTATACTTGGGCCTCCATTCTCCAAGAATTTCTAGGTCAGCGCTTAGACCTTGGTCCAGGGCTCAGTCTGGCTGCCAGCTAAACAAGACTGGGATCTGGGGAGGTCTGTTCCCTGTATAAAGATGTTACCCTGGAGAGGGGAGCAGGGCAGGAAGTGCCCTGGAGTTGGGAGAGGGCTCCTTTGCATCTGGCACATGCTGCATATTTATAGTCATTTTCCTTAAAAAAAAAAAAAAAAAAAAAGCCTCAAGCTGCTCGTTGGTTTTGCAAATCAAATCTTGGTCTCTTCTTGGAAATGCTGCCTCAGCAGTTTTCAGTGGGACCCAGCACACCACGGTCGTCCCCCCCTGCCTGCCCCTCCCTCACCTCCGGGGAAAACAAACACCAGGGCTCCCAGGGCTCCCAGGCTGCTTGCTCCTGGGCCATCTGTGAGGAGTCCAGTGAAAGAGGTCCCTGGCTAGGGATGCTGTCCTCCTGCTAAGCCGCTGGCGTCAGGCAGAGGGCGGGGTGGGTGGTGGCAGAGAGCTGACAGTAGAGTTTCTCCTCTGAAGGGGCTCCGAGGGACGATATGGGGAGACAGGGAGGAGACAGGGGCTTATCTCAAGACTAAACTGATTTTAATTGGATTACCTGCTTTTTCTGCAGTGCCTGGTGGTGGCAGTGATGAGAAAGCAGAAAACCCCCAGAGTCCCTTAAAGCCATCAGCCTGGCTCCCAGCCAAAACTCTATGCTGATGCTCTCATCCGCGGTTTCCATTTCTTTCCTTAACATGAGGTCCAGACAAAAACAACAACAGCAACAACAACACAAGATGCCCTGAAAAATCCAGAAGCCTTTTCCTTCCCAAGGCAAATACTAGCAGGAAAGTGCTAATCAGACCTCAGTTGCCTGCACCCCCAGAGAAGCGCCTGGCTCACTGGAGCTGTCACTCTGGGGAACAAGGAAGATGCTGGTCTGTGGTTGGCTGGGGGATCCCCTCCGGGTTCTGAATGCTACTGAGCTGTAACAGTGGGACCTGAGGGTGTGCCCTGGGCGGACACAGCAACCTGCCTACTTCCAGGTGTGTGAAGACAGAGGGAGAGTGCTTGGTTAGGGCACAGGTGAATACCCGAGCTACCTGTCCAGCCTCCCGGCCCCCAACACACACACACACACACACACACACACAGGCCAGAGTGAGGAGGGCTCTGAGACTCAGGGATAATCCAGACTGTAACTGCCGAAGGGGGAATGGATGCCAGCAGAACACGTTGGCAGGGGAAGACTGGCCACTTCCTAGGACCTGCCATCACGTGTTTTCCTGGACTGAAGGGTCAGGCTTGATTGGTTATTTGTAATGTAGGTAGCAGGAGTAAGAAATCACTCAGGGTCCCGAGCTGAGCTCCCTGTGCTAACAGCAGCACCCCCGCAGCTGTCTGTTTCACACACATACGGTATCTGTTTGTCAGTCCTCCTCTCAGTTCACCCCGCCCTCCTCTTCCCTTGCTGTGTCCACATGTCTGTTCTGTATGTCTGCGTCTCTACTCCTGCCCTGCAAATAGGTTCATCATCGCCATTTTTCTAGACTCCACATATATGCGTTAATATACAGTATTTGTTTTTCTTTTTCTGACTCCACTCTGTGATGACCTAGAGGGTGGAGATGGGGCGAGGGGAAAGGAGGGAGGTCCAAGAGGAAGGGGGATATATGAATGCCTGTAGCTGACTCATTTCATTGTACAGCAGAAACCAACACAACATTATAAAGCAATTATACTCCAATAAGAAATAAAATAATCATTCAGAGAGCTTCATTTCACCTCTGCCTGATCTCCCCCAATGGGGACATCCTGCCAGACTCAGTACAATATCACAATCTGGGTTTTGACACTGATACAAATTCACTGATCTCACTCGGATTTCCCAAGTCTTACTTAAACTTGTTTTTGCATTGGGCATGTAGCTTGCCTGTGGAAACACTTGCATCCAGCACCAAGGCTGAGACACAGTGTGTGTCTCATCACAAGGTGACTGTGGCTGCACCATCTCTTGCTCCCTCAGCCCAACGTCCCTAAGTCCTGGCAAGGAGGAAGCTGTCCTCCATTCCAGAAATTTTGCCATTTCACAAATATCACATGATATCACTTATCTGTGGAACCTGAACTATGACACAAACAAAATAATCTACAAGGCACAAACAGGGTCACAGACATAGAGAACAGACTTGACGTAGTCAAAGACAGGAGGGTGGGGGACGGATGGATTTGGGGGGGTGGGAGTAGCAGATGCAAACTATTGTACATAGGATGGATAAACAAGGTCCTGCTGGAGAGCACAGGGAGCTGTATTCAATATTCTGTGATAAACCATAATGGAAAAGAATATGAAAAGCGTATATATGTGTGTGTGTGTGTGTGCGTGTGAATCATTTGCTGTACACTTGAAAACTAACACAACATTGTGAATCAACTACCCTTCAACTAGAAGGGAAAAAAAACTGTGTCATTTCAAAATGTTTTATAAACGAAATCACACAGTATGGAACCCTTTGAGATGTTTTTTTTTTTTTTCCCACTCTGTAATTCCCTGGGGATTCATCCAAGCGGTTGGATTGATAGCTGGATTGAGAGAGAAAGGAATGATGTCTTGCAAGGATGGGATGATGGGAAGCCAAGATAGACACGCATTTGATGTCCTCAGAGCAAAGCGAGCATGGCTGAAACCAAGGCTGTGCTTTCAGGAGAAACTGGCAACATGGATGAGAAGTGCCTACAGAAGGAGCTGGGGATGGTTACCAGTCTGGGAAGAGGGGGCTGTAGGCTCTACACAGGAGGTAAGGGCAAGCTCCTGAGATTTCCGAGCAAGAAAGAGAAAAACTGAAGACTGGGGGCAGGTTAGTCTCATGGCCATGTTCAGACAGTGATGAGGTGAAGGGAGGGAGCTTACACAGGAAAATAATGAAAATAATCTCGATGTGAGATGACGAGGACATAGAGGAAACACCTGTAACCAGGAAGAGCCATCAGGAGATACAGGAGAGGAGAATTAACAGGACTTATGACCCAGGGAGTCAGGGAGGGCTGTGGGGTGACCCTCTGCATAGGTTCTATCTCTTGGGATCACAGATGGAAAGGAGGGCGTCAAGAGGCAGAGGTGACGGGAGGGAGAGAATGAAATTAAAGTTCTATGTCTTCAGTGGGAGGGACCAGTGGGTCCTCTGCATGGAAACATCCAGGAGACGGCCAAACAGAACATCCCTGGGGGTGGGTGAGATGAGGAGCAGGAGAAGTGATTCAGAAGGAGGACTCGTCCATAGAGGGAGCAGCAGGTGAAAGACAGAAAAGAAAGCGGTATCCTGGGGTCAAAGTGTAGAAAATGTGTCATTAATGATGAAGCATCGGGTCTCTGGGAGATGCCTGCCCCGGTTGGGGGGGTGGCAGAGGTCAGGAGACCAAGAAGGGCTCATTCTAGGGAAGGGACTGGATGACGCAGACCTGAGGGCTAAAGGAAATTTCAAGAAGGACGTGGCCAATTCTATCAAATTTGACAGAGGAGAAGAACAAAGACAGTGCAAAATGGCCCTGGCCATTGAGATGATGATGAAAATGATCCATAACTGAGGAAATGAACGCAGTACACATTTCTCTGGCAGACGATGTTGCCAGAGATTGACATTGTCCATGTCAGAGGCGTGCTGATGTGACGTGCACGCTTCCATCCTTAAGAAGGATGAATGGCACAACAGCCAAAGAGCCAGTTCAAGTCAAAGCAAGTACCAATGGTCCGAATATGAATCAGGCTGTGACCAAGACCAAAATACCTAAGTGACAGGTACTAACCTGGGGCACCTTTTTTCACCCAGAAGGTAGCAATACTGGGCATAGAAGAAAGAACTTCTCTTGATAAGATTCCATCGTAATGATACCTGAAAAATAAACACGGTCTTGAAGATGGTGTCAAACCACGAAGTGGGCTTTAGAGAAGAGACAGGACAGACTAGCCAAGGAAGACTTAGAGCTGTTCTCTGGGTTTCATCATTGACCCTGTTTAGCAGGAAAAGCTAGTCAGTCATTCAGCCTGACCAGGCTCTGGCAGGTGGACCATTTCATACTATCTCACATGCATCGGCTTTGAAACAAGTTCGCGTATGTCCTCCTCTGCTTTCCTGACTTATGACACTTGAATCTGAGAGATGTCACAGGGAAAGCCTCGTGTCGTCTCTGCCATTGACTTTCTCAAAGAAATGCAGACCAAGGCTAGTGTTCCCTCTGCTGAATGGACTCAGGTTCTCAAACCCCCAGAAGGAAGTTTGGTTCCTCCTCTGCTAAGCCCAGGAAAGGCAGCAGCTTGTATGGGCTCATAGCAGCCCAACAAATTTTTTTTCCAAATTAACTATTGCCCAATGTTTAACTTGGCAAACACTTCACATGCCTTCAACTCCTTCATGGGTGGCAAGTCCTTCCCTAACTTGGCTTCTGTCCCTTCTTAGTGATTTCTGGCTCTCACTGATTTCTCCTGACTTTTCTTGATTTAAAACAAACAACAAGTAACAATGATAAATGAGTGATAATTATAACAGGATGCACCCGATAATGCTGGAATTTCCTTTTGTGTTAAAAATATCACCTGGGTACCTTAGTCTCTTGAATATAATTCAAATATGTGAATTAGATGGAACACTTAGCAATTTTAGTTCAAAGAGTAATTACAATAGTTTTATTGTTCTAGGGCTATCATTACTTAACTATTAGACATTTACATGTCTAAACACTGAAAGTGTTGAAACAGAAAAAGACACTGTGACTTTTGTACTTTAACACAATCTCTTGAGAAGACAGAGACTCAAATTCAGTTCTGGCATCACCTGAATTGTATCAGGCACTGGGAATTTCATTTAATTATGGGAATCCTTTGGGAAGAGTTGATATTATAGTTTGTTTAGTTTTGCACTTTTTGGTCATCCGTTTTGTGATTTTTCAAAATATATGTTTTTAACATTTAGAATAAAACCAAAATGATCAACCTACCTGGCACTGCCTCTCGTTCCCAGCCTCCGGGTGCCAAGATCAGGGAAAACCAAGTGTACGAGCTAAAAGAATAAGTTAAAGTTGCAATCTTAAAATTTAGAAATAGAACTTTCAGCTTCATCTCTTGCCATGTTTAAACTGTATTCCCTCTTTTCTAATCATAAAGAAAATATAAATAAATGAAATTTGGAATAATCAGACAAGTATAAAGAAGGAAACACTATGTAAACTCCAATGCAGTTCATTTCTGACTTTTTCCCAAAGCCTCACTGTGCGAGTGGATTCTGCAAGTCTACACTGGGAATACTGGCATCGTCATAATTCTTGTGTCAGCAGCTCTGCTTCCCACTTTCTTCCCCTACCTTGTAAACATTTCCCCTTGTCATTAAAAATCCTCTAAAAACAGGGCATTACTGCAAAAATTTTACCAGAATACAGGATTTCCCTTTTCAACAGTCATCCACTTGGACACTATGGACTGCAAAACAGTCCATCATGCTATTTTCCTTTTTCTAATATGATTGGCATTTTCATTTTAAAATTTATTCATTTACTTTTCATTTGAAAGATTCTGCTAGCAAATGTTACAAAATATTAAATGAGAGCTACATCTGACTCAATGTTTCATCTCCCCATCATTTATTTATCTATTTTTGGCCATGCCAAATGGCTGTGGAATCTTAGTTTTCCAACCAGGGATCAAATCTGTATTGGGAAGGCAGAGTCCTAACCACTGGACCACCAGGGAAGTCCCCATCCCCCACTAGCTTAAAAAAATTTTTTTTAATTTATTTTTAATTGAAGGATGATTGCTTTACAGTATCTGTGTTGGTTTCTGTCAAACATCAACATGGATCAGCCATAGGTAGACACCTGTCTCCTCCCTCTTGAGCCTCCCTCCCACCTCCCTCCCTACCCACTACTTTCTGATGTACATTCTGTTAGCACTGATATGATATCTATCACCAATTATATTTTTTAAAAACCAGAAGTCTGTTCTGTCCAAAGGTCTGTGACATAGTATCCAAGTGGATGATTGTTGAAAAGGGAAATACTGTATTCTGGTAAAATTACAAAACTACAGAACAGGAGGGCAGGATGTTCCAGGCGGCTATGTAATGATTTCTTCCATGTTCTCTGCGTCTCTGGGTCTGCCTTCCTCTCTCTTTCATTCTCAGCTTCCAAGTGGGAGGATTGGATGTCATGAAATATTTCTCCTGCCTGCCTCAGACCCTACCTCTTCCTACAGGAAGGCTCCCCCCGCCCGCCGCTGGACCAGGTGCGGAGGCACAGAAAGGGAGAGGAGGGCAGGTCTGGAACGTTATTTTTTTTCCATATTTATTTTACATATATTTTAATTGGAGTATAATTGCTTTAGGTCTGGCACAATTAACATCAAAGTCATGAGGCCAAATCAAGGAAGGAGAACTGAAACGGACACGAAACCGTTGACAGGAGAGAGTTCCCTCAGAAGCTCCCTCCCTCAGAGCCTCAGGGCTTCCCGCCCTCACAGCTGCCTCAGACCCACCCTCACTCAGAGCTCCCTCAGACCCTCTCTTCCTCAGAACTAACTCAGACCAACTAACCTCCAGAGCTCCCTCACCCTCGCACCCTTTTCCACTCAGAGCTCCCGAGGACCCTTCCTCACTCAGAGCTCCCCCGGCGCCTCTTCATCGTGGCTTCCTCAGAGCTTCCCTCAATCAGAGCTGCCTCAAAAATGTCCCTCCTTAAGAGATCCTCCAGAGTCTCTCTCTTTCACAGCTCCCTCAGACCATCAGACCCTCTCTCACTCAGCTTCCTCAGAGCCTCTCTGGATCAGAGCTCCCTCAGACCAGCAGCCCATCCCTCACTCCAGCTCCCCCAGAGCTATGCTTCCTCAGGACTCCCCCAGAGCCATGCTCCCCCAGACTCTCCCTCCCTCAGTGCTCCCCCAGATTTGCTCCCCAGAGCCTTTCTCCCACACTGGCCCCTCAGATTCTGTCTTGCTCACGGCTCCCTCAGAGCCTCTCCGGATCAGAGCTCCCTCAAAGCCTCCCTTTCTCAGCACTCCCTCAGAGTCTCTGGATCAGAGCCCCCTCAGACCCTCAGATCCTCTCACTCAGAGCTCCCTGAAAGCCTGGCTCCCTCAGCCAGCCCTCCCTCCCTCAGAGCCTTGCTCGCTCAGCGCTCCTGCAGACCTTATCTTGCTCACAGCTCCCTCAGAGCCTCTCCCTCAGAGCTCCCTCAGATCACCCCTTGACCTGTGAAGAGTGGGTAGGATGGGGTGGTCCAATCACCTCAGACCCTGGGGAAGAAGATTCAAGAATTAGCATCAAGGACTGATGTTGAGGCCCCTGTGTTCAACGTTCAACGTCTGGCTTGGGCACAGGACTCCAAGTCAATGAGAGACAGCTGGCCAGTGGCCTTGGGAGCAGGCTGAGGAGTGTGGTCGCTGCTCTGACTCCAACACACCCACAGCCTGTTCAAGACAAGAATGGCTGAGAAGTTTCCACAGCTGGACGCTGGCCACGAGTGATAAAGAGCTGACAGGTAGGGGACTTCCCTGGCAGTCCTGTGGCAAAGAGTTCACCTTCCAATGCAGTGGATGTGGGTTTGATTCCTGGTCAGGAAGCTAATATCCCACATGCTTCATTGCCAAAAAACCAAAACATGAAACAGAGGCATTATTGTAACAGGTTCAATAAAAAACTTTTAAGAAAAAATTTTCAAACGGTCCATATTAAAAAAAAAATCATTAAAAAAAACAGAGCTGACAGGTGAGAGGGCCCAGATTCTGCCTAGCAAGGCCCCAGGATGAGCAGTCAGGCTTTGGAATGAGCCATTCACTAAATCCAGGGATGCATTCTAGAACATTCTCAAGGGTTGCCCTGCAGAAACCACTGGGGGGACCAGGAGACAAGGGTCTGCCTTGCCCCCAAATGTGAAGATGTGTGGTAGAAATTTTCCGTCCACTTTTACTTCTCCCAAACCCAGAGAGGTGGTGGGAGAGGGGAGGGAGGAAAAGGAGGTCCCCATTCCTAGTAGTCTGCTCCTGAGAAACCTTGCTGGAGGATTGGGGAAACCATTCCATTTTAACTCAGAGTGTGGATGTCACACGGGGCTGGACCTTGTTAGACAGGTACCCTTTGGTAAACCAGAATGACAATGGGGCTTTGTATCACCCAAGGATTTCTAGGGAGGTCAGGCTGCATTTCTGGACAATGAGGCCATGGCCAACATTTGCCTTCTTCTTTTGTACACGTTTCTCGAATCTCCATATTTTCTATTAAGGGAATGTATTATTTCATAATCAGAAAAGCATCAGGAAATGTTACTTTAAAAAAAATGAAATCAGCGTTTGGGAAGTTTCCTCATCCTCGTAAGCCTGTTACTTGCACTGGGAGTGAGATGACCCGTCATGTACCCGGGACTGCGGAGCAGAGCAAGAAACACCCCAACATCTGCACAGGAACTTGTGTGGAACCTGGAATCAACTCCATTCCCAGGGGAAGAGGCAGGAAGTGAGAAGTGGGTATTTTGTTGTTTCTCTTGTAAACAAGCTTTGGGATCACATCCTTTTCCCCTTCCTCTCCCTTCTTTGAGTCTCAGATTCAGCAACTCAGAGTCCCTTTCCAAGACCAGCACCACTGAACTGGCTCATTCTTTGGGCAAATTCCCAACAGGAACTGAAAGCCAGGACCCCAGTGTCTTGGGGGATGGATTTGAAAGGAAGTCGGAAGATCAAAAACGCTGGACAAATGCCCTCGATCATACCTCATACCGGAGGCTCTTTTTAACACTTTCTTTGGAACACTGCAGTGGGACCAGCCTGGATGAGAAACGACTGAGAAGGAAATCGAAGAGAGGTTTTGAACAGGAGCCTTAGGTTTCTTAAAAAAGGAGGCAGGGATGATCCAGAGCCCAAATGTGTCAAGCTCAAGTCACCCCACTCCCATCTGACAAGGCTGCCAAATAAGGAAAGTGCTGTAGTGCCAGGATGCCCAGACTCAAAGCCTTAGAGGAAGTGTCCCAATATGTTGCGTGATGAAAGGGCAGAATGTGGGCTGAGTGATAAGACAGCTGGGGAGTTCCTGGTGGGTTGGAAGACCTCACCCAGAGACATTCAGGGAGCTCCAGAGCCTAACACCTCGTTCGTGCCCACATCACTTTTGATTTATTGGGGGGGGGGCTATGTGTGAGCTTCAGCAGCTGACACAGCTGGATGACTCTGAGTCTAGAAGATTCAGCAGGTCAGAACTAAGAAGCTACAACTTGGAATAAGGAAACAGCCACTCTTGGGTCCCAACACCCATCTGCTTGACAACAGTCTGATAACAAGGACAAAATATTCTATTTATCTGGAGTGTTTTACAGTTTACAAAGCAGTTTTGGGAAGCCTGTACCCAGTCTCTCAGTGTTGTCCGACTCTTTTGCGACCCCATGGACTGTAGCCCACCAGGCTCCTCTGTCCATGGGATTTCCCAGGCAAGAATACAGGAGTGGGTTGCCATTTCCTACTCCAGGGGATCTTCCCCACCCAGGAATTGAAGCCGTATCTCTTGTGTCTCCTGCATTGGCAGGTGGACTCTTCATCACTGAGCCACCTTACTTCTAATTCGTGTGTAAAAAAAAATGGTGATTAAAAATAGTGATTAAAAACATACTTTTGCTGACCACAAGCTTTAAATGAAACCAACATAATCGCAGGGAAGGATAAAAGGGTTAGTACTCAAAAAAGTAAAACAAAATAAAAATAAAAGCTCCATCCCGAGCCCTCTTGAGACACTGAGTTGTACCCTCGGGGAACCTATCTTTGAAGAGAAACACCAATAAATTGAAGTCATAATGAAACAAATGGGCAGGGAAGTTAAAAGTTGGGAGCCAAGAATATTCAGTGGAGAAGTGAATATCAGTGCTTTGGAAACATCACTGGAATTCACAGAATTGCCCATGGGAGCCCAGTGGGAGCCATCAATTCAGAAAATGATGTCAAATAACCCATCAGCTTGCAAATTCACCCCCAGACACACACCAAGAGAAAAGCTCCACGTGCACAGTAGGAGACACATATGAATATTCATAACAGCAAAATTGGGAAACAACCCAAATGCTCATCAATAGGAGAGCGAACGAGTCAACTGAACTATTACACAGCAGTCAAATGAATGTAGAGGAGTCTTGATATAACAGTAAGTGGAACAAGTCCCCAAAGATGACACATAACATGATTTCCTTCTAAAAAAAAGTCAAGCCACAAAAATTAAAACTGGGCTTTTTGAAAGAAACGCAATCTATAAAATAAGTCAGACAGAGGAAGCCAAAAATGGTATGATCTTGCTTTTATGTGGAATCTAAAAAACAGTGACAAAACAAAAGCAAAACTAAAAACAAATTAAAAAACTCACTGATCACAGATTGGTTGTTGCCAGAGGTCACAGGAGGGGTAAGGCATGGGCAAAATGGGTTAAGGTGATCAAAAGTTTAAGAAAAAACAAGAAATGATATAAATGTACTAAGATTCTTTTTAAAAAGGCAAGAAAGGGACTTCCCTGGTGGTCCAGTGGTTAAGACTCCATGCTGCCAATGCAGGGGCACGGGTTCCATCCCTGGTTGGGAAACTAAGCTCCCACATAGTGCACAATGCAGCCCAAAAAATTAAAAAAGAAATTTTAAGGCAAGATAATGATGAAGGGGTTGATGGTTCCCAGGAGCTGGGGAAGGCAGGAAGAGGGGTTTCTGGCCACATGGTTCCTATAGGGTGGTGGCTTCACAGATGTTTATCATATTGTTTAAAAGAACAAAAGAACCTGAGAGAATCAGGCCGTGAGTGGATGGAAGGTGAGGGCATGTCAGGAACCAGTTCCACTCTGTCCACTGAGGAACACTGAGAAAGGCAGCAGACAGAAAGGGAAGAAACCAGAAGGAGGCTGGACTGACACCTCTGTGGCCCGTGAGCTGGCTTCTTATCCCCAGGTCATTTCAGCACCAGCTAGGGGGCTTCTGTGGGGGTCTGATCCTGCAGGCTGTGAGCTGCCCAAAGGCCTGCAAGGAGCAGGTGGCTTTCCATCCGCCTGTGCTCTGCTTGCCAAGCACGGATCCTGGGGGAGGACTGTTTGCCCAGGGGAAGAGTCACTTCCTTGTAACGGACACATAGAAACACGCTGCCCCCTCACAGCTCTGAGTCCCAGGCCTGTCTCTGCCCCCGGAGGGCGTTCTGTTCTCATACAAAGCTCCCAGCTGGAGGACTCTGAAGGGCTTGTCATTGGATATGGAGTTGGACCACTGACCTCCAAGGTCTTTTGGGAGGATACTTTTGAGGGAATAACAGGTGGAAAGAGGTCTGGATGAAGTCAACTGAATGAAGTCCATAATGAAGTCAACTGCCCCAGCGTTGCAGCAGGCTGTGGGAACTCTGACCTTAGTCACTCGTGGTTTGTTCCTTGACTTCTAATGCTGCCTGCCTCGGCCGATGGCTATCACAAGACCAAGCATTAAAGATGCCAACTGTTTCCTCCCACCCACCCATCCTTCCTGCAGGCCTCTCTTGCCTGCAGATGGTTACAGAGTCAGGCCCTGGGCCAGAAGGTCAAGTAAAGCATCTTGGGAAGCAAGCACCATACAAGCAGCCATCATGGGAAATCATGACACCGGGGAAGAAAGCTGGCTTCTGGGATGGGGCCTGGAGCAGGCCTGGCAGGAGAAGCAGCATCATAGTGGTTTACAGACACACCAGAGGGAGAGAGGAGATGCCCGGTGACTTAGAATCTAATCTAGGTTGTCTGAGAGGGGACTCAGCAGCCACAAGTGGCCACTGAGCACTTGAAATGGGCTGGTCTGATTGATGGGCTGTAATGTAAAGGGTCCGTACAGTCAAGGCTATGGTCTTCCCAGTGGTCATGTACGGTTGTGAGAGCTGGACTGTAACGAAGGCAGAACACCAAAGAATTAATGCTTTTGAACTGTGGTGCTAGAGAAGACTCCTGGAAGTACCCTGGAAAGCAAAGAGATCAAACCAGTCAATCTTCAGGGAGATCGACACTGAATACTCACTGGAAGGGCTGATACTGAAGCTGAACTCCAGTAGTTTGGTCATCTGATGCAAACAGACGACTCACTGGAAAAGTCCCTGATGCTGGGAGAGATTGAGGGCAGAAGGAGAAGAGGGTGTCAGAGGATGAGATGGCTGGACGGCATCACTAGTGCAATGGACATGAACATGGGCAAATTACGGGAGATGGTGATGCACAGGGAGGCCTGGTGTGCTGCAGTCCATGGGGTCGCAAAGAGTCGGACCTGACTAGGTGACTGAAAAACAATGTGTAAAATAATGCATCTGATTTTTGAGATCTAGCAAGAAGAATGAACAAAACAACTCAGTGAATTTTAAATACTGATTCCATCTTGAAATGATAGTATTTTGAATATTTGGGGTGAAATTTAAAATTTATAAAATCAATTTCACCTTAAAAACTTTTAAAAGGGAGATCTAGACTATTTAAAAATTATGTATCTGGCTCCTATTACACTTCTATTGGGCAGCACTCGATTAGATTCTATGAGGTCTGGTTAAACTTCTTGCAGTTGGATTAAATGAGATATCCCCCTAAAAAAAATTCTCCTTTCAAGACCTTTGGTGGTCCAGTGGTTAAGAATCCACCTTCCAGTGCAGGGGATGAAGGTTTGATCCCTGCTCAGGAGCTAAGATCCCACACGCCACAGGGCAATGCATCCAGAGGGCTGCGATTAGAGAAGCCCACAGACCACCACTAAGACCCAGTGCAGCCAAAATAAAGTTTAAAAAACGATAATAATCAACATTCTCCTGTTAACTTGTTTTGAGTGGATTCTGTCTATTCTTGAAAACCAGATTGAAAGTAAATATGAAGCAATATGAAAGCTACTATTGTTACTTTAATAACAATTAAGTTCTGTGATTCTATTAATTCTTTCCATCAACAAATCCTATTGGCTGTCTTCCAAATACACCCAGGATTTGACCCCTACACACCTGGGCTTCTCCTGCCTGCCAGAGCTGAGCCTCTGATCCTCTCTCCCTGGTCTCTGCCCTCCAACCACTGCAGCCTGCTTGCTGTGTCACCCCTTCCTGCCTTGTGTCTTTGACATTGGCTCTGCCTGCTCTGCTCTTTGCTCATATAGCCCCATAGTCAGTGTTTCATCTTCTGGAAGTTTGGACTCAAAAGTTACTTCTTGCCTCCCCTCAAATTACAGGCCTTCCCCTAACACACACATCCATATGCGTACCCCGGCTCCACACACACACATGGATCCTTTACTCTTTCGACTCTACTTAGCATTTACACAATCTGCTGCTGCTGCTGCTAAGTCACTTCAGTCGCATCCGACTCTGTGCAACCCCACAGACAACCTACTAGGTTCCTCTGTCCCTGGGATTCTCCAGGCAAGAACACTGGAGTGGGTCGCCATTTCCTTCTCCAGTGCATGAAAGTGAAACGTGAAAGTGAAGTTGCTCAGTCATGTCTGACTCTTCACGACCCCATGGACTGCAGCCCACCAGGCTCCTCTGTCCATGGAATTCTCCAGGCAAGAGTACTAGAGTGGGGTGCCAGTGCCTTCCTTATCCATTTATACAATCTAATAGACTATATATTTTATATTCTTTATCTGTCTCCATCAACTATATATTAATAATAAACACAGGAACTGGCAGTTAAGAATCTGCCTGCCAAGGTAGGGGATATGGGTTTGACCCTTGGTCCATCTGGGAAGATTAAACATGCCACAGACCAACTAAACCCATGTGCCACAACTAGTGAGCCTGAGCTCTAGAGACTGTACTCTGCAACAAGAAAAGCTAATGCATTGAGAAACCTGAGTATCACAAGCAGAAAGAAACCCTGGCTTGCTGCAACTACAGAAAGCCCACGTGCAGACAAAATAAATACATAAATAGAGTAAATTTAAATTAAAAAAAATAATAAGTGCGGTGAAGGCAGGAATCTCTTTCTGTTCTCTGTTAATTGCTCTACTCTCGGCATCTAAAACAGTGCTGAAGTAGCAGTTGCTCAGTGAGTATTTGTTGGATGTAGAGGGTCTCAGGATGGGCCATCCTTGTGCTAACATTTGCTGCGCATTGCATGTATAAACAAAGCCCCTGACAGAGCTCTTAACCTCCAGAAGAAACATTTGAGAGCACAAGAGTTCTCTAGATATGAGCAAATTGTGGGAAGGATCAGCTGTTTGACCTCACAAGGCAGCTCTTAGCGCTTCTGGGGTCCTGAGATGTGGCATGTCTATTCGGGGAACAATGACCCGGCAAGCCTGGCTGAGCGCTTGGGGTCCCTGGGGCTGCCAGAGCTGCATTCTCTCTGGGGAATGTAACCCCACCCTTCCCTTTCCTGGCCTCTCACTATGAAGTGTGGACAAAGGATGGGATGGCTTTGGGAAGGTGTGAGGAAGTAGGCTAATCATCTGGCTGGTTTCCAGGGTGAAACCGGTTATATCCGCTTAGACCCAAATAAACCCCAGCATTTCCTCATTGATTTTTAAAAACTTGCACACTTTTTTACTCAGTGGACACCGTATTTTTATCTTCACAACATACCTTCCCAAATGTGGCTGGGTTGACTTGGTTCTGAGCATTCTGCCCACAGGTCTCCACATAAATCTCATACATGAGGCAGCGAGGCACACTGTATCCTTCGCAGATGCAGAAATTGTCAACCAACCTGGGGGTGGTGTGGGGAGGAAGAGCAGAAAGAGGAGGCTGGCATCAGTGATTCTAGAGCGGGATGCTTTCATAAGGGTCAGAGACAAGGGTGAAGTGAGTGAAGTGAAGTTGCTCAGTTATGTCCTACTCTTTGCGACCCCATGGACTGTCGCCCTCCAGGCTCCTCTGTCCATGGGATTCTCCAGGCAAGAATACTGGAGTGTGTTGCCATTTCCTTCTCCAAGGGATCTTCCCGACCCAGGAATTGAACCCGGGTCTCCCACATTGCAGGCAGACGCTTTAACCTCTGAGCCACCAGGGAAGCCCAGAGACAAGGGTGGATCTAACTAAATGAAATATGCTTAGTTTATTGAATGAATGCCATGGCTCATCTGTCAGTATCTGCAATGTACCCTTTTGTGCTTAGCCCAGAGTTAAGTATCAATATGTTGAAGTGACTTTAGACTTCCAACATGGTGAAGTATTGTTGCTTTTATATCTTTTTGGTGTGCAGGCATATTAATAAGAAGCCCAAATTATTGGGTTCAGCAGACACTACTTCATGTAACTTTACAAAGGTGGCAGCCAAGATCTCTGTAACTATGACACAGAAGATTATTTACTCACCAGGACACAAAACAAGGCCACTCCCCCTGCCCCACAGAGTCAACACCCCTGGGGGTGACAGCTGGAGCCCATGTGGCTTCCCGGTGCCCATGTGCCTGTGAGCCAGGACATGTGTGCACAGCCGTCCCCTCCCCTCTTTCTCTGAAACAGTTGTTTACATAACTTTTAAACCCAAGTGACTTAGGGCAGCCACTATATGTTGATTCATTTAAAAAAATTCATTTGTATTGGAGTGTAGTTGATTTACAGTTACATAAGTTTCTGCTGTACAGCAAAGTGAACCAGCCATGAAGCGTTAGTTGCAACCCACGGACAGTGGCCCACCAGGCTCTTCTGTCCCTGAGGTTTTCCAGGCAAGAATACTGGAGTGGGTGGCCATTTCCTTCTCCAGGGATCTCCTGACCTAGGGATCAAAATTAGATGGCTCAGACAGTAAAGAACTAGCTATACATATACATCTATCCCCTCTTTCTTGGATTTCTTTCCCTTTTAGGTCACCACAGACCACTGAATATAGTTCCCTCTGCGATGCAGGAGGTTCTCAGGTAGCGATCTTATACATAGTATCAGTAGTGTAAATGGGTCAGTTCCACTCTCCCAATTCATCCCACCGAATTTCCCTCCTTGGCAAAGCCAGCACAGTTTTTAAACACAGAAGCATTTTTTAGCAGGGAATTTACCAACAATGTGGGCTTCCTTCGTAGCTTAGTCAGTAAAGAATTTGCCTGCACTGCAGGAGACCCAGGTTCAATCCCTGGGTTGGGAAGATCCCCTGGAGAAGGAAATGGCAGCCCACTCCAGCATCCTTGCCTGGAAAATCCCATGGACAGAGGAGCCTGGTGGGTGGCGTCCGTGGGGTCACAAAGAGTCGGGCACGACTGAGTGACTAACATTTTACCAACAAGGCATCTCCTTTCTTACTGATGACCTTCGGCTTATTTTCTGGGATGAGGCACGCTGAGGCCTAAACTGACTTTCCTTGCAAGCTAGAGGCCCCAGTTGTTAATCCCATCTGCTTCCTGGAAGGAGGAAAAGTCAACATATGGGGATGGAGGGAAGCTTTGACCCTGTCTTGATTTCCTCAGGTAACAAACTAGCATAGGCCAGGTGGCTTTAAGCAACAGAAATATATGCTGTCACAGTTGGGGAAGCTGACAGTCCAGAATCCAGGAGTCAGCCGAGTCGGTTCCTCCTGAGGCTTGGGGGAGCGTGTGCTCCATCCTTCCCTCCTCGCTGCTGCAGATGCCAGGAACCGTTGGCCTTCCTCGGCTTGTGGATGCTCCACTCCAGTGCCCCCAAGTCCAGTGAGCGCTCCTCTTAACCGGTTACATCTGCAAAGGCCATCTTCTAACATCCTCCAGGACACCAGGCTGGCTCTGTTACAAACGGAGGGGTTCTGTTTGCTTTTTTAACTGTTCACTTTTTAAAATTCTGATAAAATATATATACCATAAAGCGTATTTTAAAATGCGGAGTTCAGGGCCATTAAGTGTCTTCTCATTACTGTGAAATTGCTGGTGCCTTGTGTATCACCATCCATCCAGAGAACTCTGGCTCTCACAAAACTAAAACTCTGTACCAGCCAGAAACACTCTCCGTTCCCTGCCTTTGCCCGTGTGTGTGCGTACTAAGTCACTTCAGTCATGTCTGACTCTTTGTGACCCCTACGGACTATAGCCCACCAGGCTACACTGTCTATGGGATTCTCCAGGCAAGCTGGAGTGGGTTGCCGTGCCCTCCTTCAGGGCACCTTCTTGATCCAGGGATCAAACTCTCATCTCTTGAAGGTTCTTGCGTTGGCAGGCAGGTCCTTTACTGCTTGCACTTCCTGGGAAGCCCCCCAGCCCTTGCCGACCACCATTCTTCTTTCGTCTCAGCGCACTTGACTACTCTCAGTGCCTCATATACTGAAATCACACAGTGTTTACCCTTTGGGGACTAGCTTATTCCATTTAGCATAATGTCTTCAAGGTTTATCCATGTTGCTGTCTGCATCAGAATTTCCTTCCTTTTTATATCTGAAAATAGTGCATTATGTATAGACCACATTTTGTTTATCCATCCATCCATTGATGGACACTTGGGTTACTTCCATCTCTGACTATTGTGCATAATGCTGCCATGAACATGGGGGTACAAATATCTGTTCCAATCCTTGCTTTCAAGGGGAATTGCTGGATAACATGGTGGTTCTCTTTTCAATGTTTTGAGGAATTGCTATAATTTTCCATAGTGGCTGTACCAATTTACATTCCACCAACAGTGCACAAGGGTTCTAACTTCTTCATGCCATCCAACCATCTCATCCTCTGTCATCCCTTTCTCTTCCTGCCCTCAATCTTTCCCAGCATCAGGGTCTTTTGCAATGAGTTGGCTCTTTGCATCAGGTGGCCAAAGTATGGGAGCTTCAGCATCAGTCCTTCCAATGAATATTCAGGATTGATTTTCTTTAAGATTGACTGGTTTGATCTTCCAGCCCAAGGGACTCTCAAGAGTCTTCTCTAGCACCTCATAGACTGGAGCCTAGAGAGCAGTCCTCTGGGGAAACTCTGCCCCTCCTCGCCTCCTGCCCTCCCAAGCTTGAAGAGCGCAACCCCACCCGGGGATCCCAGGCCTGTGGGGGCAGAACTTGTGACACAGGCCTTGAAGACCATCCTGCGTTTAGGGCTCCAGCTTTGTGGGCAGTCTGCATCCCACCAGTTTACAAATGACCTGAGGAGAAGGTCCAGGTATTTTTTTGAATCTCTAATCATTCTTTCAAGTCTCTAGACTTTTTCTAGTCCTAGAAAGTGTAACTGACTAAAGTAAAGGGTGACCTGAAAATTGACAATGGCCTCCTCAAAGCCCTTTTTGTAAGAAGGTTGCTGATACGATGAGGGGTCTGAGTAAGTGGAAAGAAGCAGAGTCCTGTCTGTAACACTAAAAATATTGTGTGTGCTGTGCTTATTGTTTTCAGTATTTTAAAATTATTTTAAAACATTGAAAAATATTTATTCTCTTGATTTTCTTTCTTACACCAGAGAAAAGACATCGAGAATCTCCTTTTGGAGAAAAGGGGTGACCAATTAAGACTTTTTGGGTTCCAATCATAAACACACTGTTCATTTTTCTATCTCACTCACTGAAACTTCTCAGAAAGTCTTTCTTGAGAAATACGCTTTAAAACTTAAAAAGAAGTAATCAGCTGTCTACTCGTTGTTCACCTTCTAAAGCGGAGGTTTTAGGGCTGATTTCAATTATTTTGCTACTTAGGAAGAGCTACAAACCCCTGAGTTCATCAGTCCCAAGGGCTGGTGGTGTTTTTCTTCCAGTTTCTTCTTCCTCTATTTAAATAGTCAGAAGTGAACTTCACAAGCAAATGTGGAGTGCATTGTTAGAGCTAAAAAAACGGCTTTGCCTTAAATTAGAGAACTTCCCAGGCAGAATGGCACACTCAGAGAACACACTTCCTCTCCTGGCCTAGCTGAGTGCTCTCCGTAGATGGAAGCCCAGACCCACCACCAAGCCCCTCGAGGGAGAGGGCGGGCTGGATTACTTCCTGCAGGGAAGTGTGACCAACTGGGAAACCCCCAGACCAACAAGGTAGCCCCAGGTGGGAAACCCAAATGGCCCATCGTGTGTGTGTGTGTGTGTGTGTGTGTGTGTGTCTAGTCCCATCCCACCAGAAGTAAGTGGGAAAACCACATGGCCCATCGTGTGTGTGTGTGTGTGTGTGTGTGTGTGTGTGTCTAGTCCCATCCCACCAGAAGTAAGTGGGAAAACCACATGGCCCATCGTGTGTGTGTGTGTGTGTGTGTGTGTGTGTGTGTCTAGTCCCATCCCACCAGAAGTAAGTGGGAAAACCACATGGCCCATCGTGTGTGTGTGTGTGTGTGTGTGTGTGTGTGTGTCTAGTCCCATCCCACCAGAAGTAATGGGAAAACCACATGGCCCATCGTGTGTGTGTGTGTGTGTGTGTGTGTGTGTGTGTCTAGTCCCATCCCACCAGAAGTAAGTGGGAAAACCACATGGCCCATCGTGTGTGTGTGTGTGTGTGTGTGTGTGTGTGTGTCTAGTCCCATCCCACCAGAAGTAAGTGGGAAAACCACATGGCCCATCGTGTGTGTGTGTGTGTGTGTGTGTGTGTGTGTGTCTAGTCCCATCCCACCAGAAGTAAGTGGGAAAACCACATGGCCCATCGTGTGTGTGTGTGTGTGTGTGTGTGTGTGTGTGTCTAGTCCCATCCCACCAGAAGTAAGTGGGAAAACCACATGGCCCATCGTGTGTGTGTGTGTGTGTGTGTGTGTGTGTGTGTCTAGTCCCATCCCACCAGAAGTAAGTGGGAAAACCACATGGCCCATCGTGTGTGTGTGTGTAACGTGGCGCTCTTCCCCCTGCCAACCAGTCAGACAAGGTTGCAACACGCAAAACCCAGTGCACGCACCGAGTTCAAGTCAGGTCAGGGCATCTGATGAATCCCTCAACCGTGGTCCTCAACCTTGACTGCGCTTTGGAGTTACCTGTGCACGTTTCAGAGATGTATCCTCCCAAGAGACACCCCCCAGAGGGTCTGGGGTTTGAGGGGAAGGCCTGCTCACACTGGCTTTGATAAGCTCCTCAGAGGTTAGTGATGCTAACCTGTGACCTGGGGTGAGAACCTCTGGTGATGGGAATTGGAGGGAGGGGAGGTGGGGGTGACTCCAACTGGAGCCTAATGAGGCCCCTGCCCTAGATGAGTCCCTGGACCTGCAGCCCTGCCTTAGCGGTCCTTCGCTCAAGAACTGTTTAATTACTACCTTTCAGGGAGACCAGCTGCTTGCTGTCTCTTAACCCCACTCCTCAGGGGCCTGGCATGTGTGTTTAAGTATTAAGCAGACCATAAATATAGAGCATGCGGCAAGGACACAGGCTCAGTCAGGCCACTATTGCTTGGGCCACTGACAGCTCCAAAGTCCCTAGGAAGGACCTCTTCGTCTAGATTAAAAACACATTGGACGGCTGAACGATAAGAACAGTCATGTCTGACTTTGCAACCCCATGGACTGTAGCCCACCAGGTGCCTCTGTCCATGGGATTCTCCAGTAAGAATACTGAAGTGAGTTGCCATTCCCTTCTGCAGGGAATATTCCCAACCCAGGGATCAAACCCAAGTCTCTCGCATTGCAGGCGGATTCTTTACCTTCTGAGACACCAGGGAAGCCATAAGAACAATAGAATTGCCCAGTTAAAAAATGAGCAAAGGATTTTCTTCTCCCAAAGAAGATATCCATATGGCCAATAAGTGCAAGATGCTCAACATCATTAGTCATTCAGTTCAGTTCAGTCTCTCAGTCGTGTCTGACTCTTTGCAACCCCATGAACCACAGCATGCCAGGCCTCCCTGTCCATCACCAACTCCTGGGTTTACCCAAACTCGTGTCCATCGAGTCGGTAATGCCATCCAACCATCTCACCCTCTGTCGTCCCTTTCTCCTCCTGCCCCCAATCCCTCCCAGCATCAGAGTCTTTTCCAATGAGTCAACTATTTGCATGAGGTGGCCAAAGTACTGGAGTTTCAGCTTTAGCATCAGTCCTTCCAAAGAACATCCAGGGCTGATCTCCTTCAGAATGGACTGGTTGGATCTCCTTGCAGTCCAAGGGACTCTCAAGAGTCTTCTCCAATACCACAGTTCAAAAGCATCAATTCTTTGGTACTCCGCTTTCTTCACAGTCCAACTCTCACATCCATACATGACCACAGGAAAAACCATAGCCTTGACTAGACCGACCTTTGTTGGCAAAGTAATGTCTCTGCTTTTTAACATGCTATCTATGTTGGTCATAACTTTCCTTCCAGGGAGTAAGTGTTTTTTAATTTCATGGCTGCAGTCACCATCTGCAGTGATTTTGTTCAGTTCAGTTCAGAAGTGGTTGTCAAATGTACATGTGGTGTTATTGGTGGTGCCTGGTTTCTTGTTTTGATCTGTTTTTTGACATTTTTAGAAATGTTGGTAGAATACACTTCAGTTCAGTTGCTCAATCGTGTCCGACTCTTTGCGACCCCATGAATCACAGTACGCCAGGCCTCCCTGTCCATCACCAACTCCCAGAGTTCATAAAGTCTGACACTATTTCCACTGTTTCCCCATCTATTTCCCGTGAAGCGATGGGACCGGATGCCATGATCTTCGTTTTCTGAATGTTGAGCTTTAAGCCAACTTTTTCACTCTTCCTCTTTCACTTTCATCAAGAGGGAAATGCAAATCTAAAACTGTGCTGGTTCACCATGCCATACTCATTGAGATTGCTATTTATTTTTTAAAAAGAGTAAAGATAAAGAGTATATATTAAATATAAACAACTGTATCAGTTCAGTCACTCAGTTGTGCCATCCCATGGACTACAGCATGCCAGGCTTCCCTGTCCATCACCAAAGAATTATTATAAAGTGTATATATATATATACATATATATATGTATATATATATATATATATATATATAGGGGCTGGGGGAAGAGAGATGGAGAGTTGTGCAGTGGATATAAAATTTCAGTTTGGGATGATGAAAAAGTTCTGGAGATTAATAGTGGAAATAGTTGCATCACAATGTAAAAGTACTTAATGTCACAGAATTGTACACTTTAAAATGGTAAATTTTATGTTTTATGTGTATTTTCCAGTTGTCATGTATGGATGTGAGACCTGGACTATAAAGAAAGCTGAGTGCCAAAGAATTGATGCTTTTGCAAAGAGATCCAACCAGTCTATCCTAAAGGAGATCAGTCTTGGGTGTTCGTTGGAAAGGCTGATGTTAAAGCTGAAACTCCAATACTTGGGCCACCTGATATGAAGCACTGACTCATTGGAAAAGATCCTGATGCTGAGAAAGATTGAAGGAAGGAGGAGAAGGGGACGACAGAGGATGAGATGGTTGGATGGAATCACTGACTCGATGGACATGAGTTTGAGTGAACTCTGGGAGTTGGTGATGGACAGGGAGGCCCAGCGTGCTGCAGTCCAAGGGGTCGAAAAGAGTCAGACATGATTGAGCAACTGAACTGAAGTGTATTCTACCAACATTTCTAAAAATGTCAAAAAACAGATCAAAACAAGAAACCAGGCATCACCAATAACACCACATGTACATTTGACAACCACTTCTGGAAGCAGGGCAGAGATTCAGTCCACAGTGCCCAGTGCCTTCCATGCGACAGCACTGTGATGCAGCTGTCAGGGGTCCCCATCATCAGGGTGTCAGGGGAGGGCTCCAAGGCAGTCCCAGAGGAGACCTCGCAGGATGTTCATTGCAGAGCCTGAGCCTTGAGGTTTCACCACGTCAATGGAGCCACCCCAGATAGGACCTGACTCTCCTTTGCTGAGCTGTGCCAGGGATCACCCTGGTCCTGAAACTTGGGGAGGTTTTTGTGGGGAAGGTAATAGTAGGATGGGCGGATATGTGGGAAAACTTGTAATTAAGCAATGGGGCCACTGTCTGCCCAATTCCTCTTTTCAGCCGAATGTCCTTTTTTATGGACTGGCTGCTTTAAAAAGTCATCCATCAGGGAAGAGCTGACCCCACGACATGCGTGCGTGCTGAGTCCCTTCAGTCGTGTCCAACTCTTTGCGACCCTATGGACTGTCGCCCGCCAGGCTCCTCTGTCTATGGGATTCTCCAGGCAAGAATACTGGAGTGGGCTGCCGTGCCCTCCTCCAGGGGATCTTCCTGACCCAGGGATCGAACCCAGGTCTCCTGCAATGATAGGAAGTTTCTTCATCACTCTGCCACCTGGAAAGGCTGACCCCACGTCAGCCCCTCTCAAGACAGGAACTGAGGGGGACAGTGTCTGTATAGACTCCTTCATGGAGCAAGCTGCCCTTCATGGGAGGGCAGCGGCGTGGGCAAGGAGCAGGTTGGCACAGGTTTCAGGTGGTGCCAGAAATCACCGCCGATGGAGAAAGCAGAAAGGTAGAGGTGAGGGAGGACCCGCAGGAGAGAGGAAGCCACAGGGAAAAAGACATGGCAGCTCCTCCAAGGTAACTTGAGGGCAGCCCTTCTCTGGTTGTCTTGAGAAGAGGTAGCACCCACTTGGTGGGGGCCCTGTGAGGCCCCTTCATGGGCTTTGCTTTGGCTTGCGTGCTCAGGTCCTGGGTCCCCAGCGGTGGGCATCCTTTTTGGTGGCCGGTGGGAGCTGAGAGCCTGTCTGCTTCCATCCTGCAGTGGCTCCCTGCCACCCAAGAAGCTCCCCAGGATGCCCAACCATTTCCACAGAGATTGGAAGTCACCAAGAGACGAGCTCACTGTTATTCAAGGCCAACTTGTGGTCCTATTGCCTCATTGCGGGTTATGTAACGCTGGCATATTTACTGAGCCCCGGCAAGCACCAGGCACCGAGACACCCTGGGAATACAGTAGGTGCCAGGATTCTTCGGTTGACTGTTGGCCTCTCTGCTGTTTACCGCATCACACATGAGATGCTGCAAAGTAACACATTACCTCGTCTTGCTCCAGAGCTACTGAGGTCTGGTGGTGAGAGGACATTACTAATGAGGCCTTCGGGTCAACTTCACACCCTCTACCCAAAGGACCAGTTAATTCCACCCACCACCGCTGGTGCCCCTAGTTCAACCAGTCCCTTACAGATGAACCATTTGAATAGATATGTGTTAGCTCTGTAACAGTCAGGGTTTTTTTTCACAGTTTCTGCCTTCCTTATGTGCCAGATATGGAAAGGACACTTACCTCTGTACATGATCCTTCTGCTAGCAGCATAAGTACAGCTTTCATTTGAGTTCAGCATATAGCCACGTAGACTGCTAAATAGAATTAGGTATAAAATCCATTTTCTTTTCAAAGAATGTGGCCTTGCAACAGACATAACAAAAATTTTCATGAGGCAGTCAGACCTAGTTATAGGCTCTCTTGCACCTGAAAAGTCCAGCCTCTCTCTAATTCAGGCTCAGCATCTGCCCTCAAAATGTCCCCTTGTCATCACAAGGGAAAGGAAATCTTAAAGCTTATATCCACAGAATTCCAACTCCTGATGTTACATTTTGTGCACACAAAGCTCTGTCTCCCTTCTGCCATATCTCTTTTAGCCAAACACCTATATCTTTTGCCTACTTCAGTCTAATTGGTTTCCAGATGATCCAATTAGTCACATTTCACCTTTTGAAAGGGCAACAGCTGTGCCTTTTCCTTGTACAAAACCATCTCTGATCCGGGTGCTTAATTTCATTCAATCCTCACAATTATTCACTTTCTGTAGATATACCAGGTGTCTCTGGGCAATAGATGTAGTGTTAAATACAGCTAATGAGTTGGATGCAGTCGGTCAAGAATGTAGACTGTATTTGGCATCTGCACAGACAGAGAAATTATAGACAGACATTATAGAAAACAGACAACTGTATGTTCCATTTTTGCCTGGAAGGAACCTTTCTTAATAATTTAATTTATTTCTTTGTTTTTGGCTGTGCTGGGTCTTTGTTGCTGTGCGGGCTTTCTCTATTGCAGTGAGCGAGGCTACTTTCTCATTGCTGTGTCTGGGCTTCTGGTTGTGGCTTCTGATCTTGTTGTGGAGCATGAGCTCTGGGGCGCAAGGGTTTCAGTGGTTGCAGGGCTCAATAGTTGCGGCTCCCCGGCTCTAGAGCACAGAATCAGTAGTTGTGGCGTATGGGCTCAGTTGCTTCAGTTCAGTTCAGCTGCTCAGTCGTGTCCAACTCTTTGCAACCCCATGAACTGCAGCACGCCAGGCCTCCCTGTCCGTCACCAACACCCGGAGTCCACCCAAACCCATGTCCATTGAGTCAGTGATGCCATCCAACCATCTCATCCTCTGTCGTCCCCTTCTCCTCCTGCCCTCAATCTTTCCCAGCATCAGGGTCTTTTCTAATGAGTCAACGTTTCACATCAGGTGCCCAAAGCATTGGAGTTTCAGCTTCAACATAAGTCCTTCCAATGAACACCCAAGACTGATCTCCTTTAGGATGGACTGTTTAGATCTCCTTGCAGTCCAAGGGACTCCTCAAGAGTCTTCTCCAACACCACAGTTCACAGCTGAGCATTCTTCGGTGCTCAGCTTTCTTTATAGTTCAACTTTCACATCCACATATGACCACTGGAAAAACCATAGCCTTGACTAGACGGACCTTAGTCGGCAAAGAAATGTCTCTGCTTTTTAATACGCTGTCTAGGTTGGTCATAACTTTCCTTCCAAGGAGTAAGCATCTTTTAATTTCATGGCTGCAATCACCATCTGCAGTGATTCTGAAGCCCAGAAAGACAAAATCAGCCACTGTTTCCACTGTTTCCCCATCTATTTCCCGTGAAGTGATGGGACTGGATGCCATGATCTTCGTTTTCTGAATGTTGAGCTTTAAGCCAACTTTTTACTCTCCTCTTTCACTTTCATCAAGAGGCTCTTTAGTTCTTCTTCACTTTCTGCCATAAGGGTGGTGTCATCTGCATATCTGAGGTTATTGATATTTCTCCCAGCAATCTTGATTCCAGCTTGTGCTTCATCCAGCCCGCATTTCTCATGATGTACTCTGCATAGAAGTTAAATAAGCAGGGTGACAATATACAGCCTTGACATACTCCTTTTCCTATTTGGAACCAGTCTGTTGTTCCATGTCCAGTTCTAACTGTTGCTTCCTGACCTGCATATAGGTTTCTCAAGAGGTAGGTCAGGTGGTCTGGTATTCTCATCTCTTTCAGAATTTTCCACAGTTTATTGTGATCCACACAGTCAAAGGCTTTGGCATAGTCAACAAAGCAGAAATAGATGTTTTTCTGGAACTCTCCAAGCCATGTGGAATCTTCCCAGATCGAGGATGGAACCTGTGTCTCCTGCATTGGCAGGCAGATTCTTTACCACCAAGCCACTAGGGAAGCCCCTGAAAGGGACCTTTTAAGATCACTCTGTTCTAAACCCATAAGCCATGTGGCTTTCAAACTGTGCTGGATAAAGACAGTCTCCTTGGAGAGATTCCAGAACACTACCACATGTTGAAAATTTCCTTGGTTTGAATTCACCTTCTGAGTGTCTGGATCAAGCTCTAGTTGAAACTGATGGGGACATGACAGTCCCAGGCATGTGGGTGATGGGCGGCTCCAAGTCACACCAAGCGCGTCTCTGCCATTTCCTGCTCTGAAGCCCATGCTCTGGAGCCGCGCAGGGGCATGCCATTTCCGCACAGCTTGTTTTCCACTGACCATGGTCTCCCATCCTCATGGTTCACGAGAAAGTTGGGCCACCTGCAGCGTGATCAACGGTATTATCTGCCGGGCACTCTCAATGTGTGGAAAGAGAAGGAATGGACTTCATTCCTCACTGACTGCTTGTAAACTGTAATTTGTAGAGTAACACATTTGAACTCTTTTGTTACATTCAAAGTGGGATTTTTCTGGAAGGTTGATAGAACACAAAGCAGAAACAAAAGGAAAAGTGGTTTCCTTGTGCGCAAAGGAACACAGGAATTAAAGAAGTCATGTTTAGGTGTCACGCAACCTCAAAAGGCACTTGTTCAAATCATCATCGTGTGCAAAATCATGAATTATACCTTGACTCATTTAATAATTTCCCAAGAGAATGGGCAAAAACATATTAAGCAATTACTGTGCTTGTGTGCACAGTCATTTGTGACCCTGTGGACTGTAACCAGCCAGGCTTCTCTGTCCAGGGATTTCCCAGACAAGAATATTGGAGCGGGTTGCCATTTCCTCCTCTAGGGGATATTCCCAACTTAGGGACTGGACCCGAGTCTCCTGCATTTCAGGTGGACTCTTTACTGCTTGAGCCATTGGGGAACCCCCAGCAATTACTCTAGACTTCCATAAATACTTTTTTGTTTAAGTTTTCATGAGGGTGGAGGAATTATTTTCTAAGCAGTTTTAAAATGGTAGCATGAGCTGACTCTCTGGTATGACAAACCTTCGTCTTGCTTCATAGTTCATGTTATTCTTTGGTAAAAACATACTCTGACAGCTCTTTGTTCCCTGCTGTCTGCATGGAATTGTCTCATGATGCTCATCATGAAATAACTTTCACTAAAGCATCTCCAAAGTCAAAGTTTGCCACATCTCTCTGAAAGCAACTAAAGGACAGTAGACACCTTTCGAGTGGATGTGTGACCCCCCTCCTGCTAATCAACAAACAGAATTCCCCAGCTGGGAGAGGCAAGAAGCCTGCTTTATCAGAGGGTGCTCAGTTCAGTGATTTGTGATGAGCTCGAGAGGTGGGATGGGGGGCTGTAGGAGGGAGAGGGAGGGAGGTTCAAGAGGGAGGGGATATGTGTGTACATATAGCTGTATATAGGGGCTTCCCTGATGACTCAGATGGTAAAGAATCCACCTGCCAATGCAGGAAACCTGGGTTCTATCCCTGGGTCAGGAAGATCCCCTGGAGAAGGGGATGGCAACCCACTCTATTGCTCTTGCCTGGAGAATCACGTGGACAGAGGAGCATGGTGGCCTACAGTCCATGGGGTCGCAAGGAGTCATACATGACTGAGTAACACTCTCACTTTCACAGCTGTATCTTGGTATACATATAGCTGATACACACAGCAGAAACTAACCAACATTGTAGAGTGATGATACTCCAAATAAATAATTAATTATAATTACAAAATAAATCTAAAAATAGAGGCATGTCTTATAAAGAGCATCTGCCTGGATGCTTTGTTTCCAGACAAAAGTACCATCCCAATAGGTGCCTAAAGAGTGTTAAATTCTGTTTGATGAAAAGAAGCATGTCTCCACTTGGGTTAAAAATTGCTCACATTAAGACCCCAAAGAAGGTACTTTCCTGGCAGTCCAGTGGTTAAGACTCTGTGCTTATCCTTTCAGGGAGCTAAGATCACAAAAGTGGTACAGTGCAGCCAAAAAAAAAAAAAAGACCCCAAAGAGCCAAGCCAAGATGTAAACAGTTTGTTGGGATCGTCATTCTCAAATATCATTTTCACATGTCATCACTGTGCCAGAAGCCTAGACGCTTACATAACCCCTCCTATCCATGTTTACATGCACTTGAGCAGTCAAGGGAGATCCATCTCCCACCTGGATCTCTTAGCTTGGCCACACTTCTTAGAACCTTGCCCAGGAGGTAGATGAGCTGAGGGAAGCTCTTTGCAGTGAGGGGCCATGGGTACAGGTGGCGAGAGCTGGAGAGGGCTGATGCCTGAGGACTTTCTATCCCCTAGGTGGCTCAGCTGTCCCTCCTGGAGCTGAGTTCTGCAGGATTCCTCTGTGTTTTCCAGCAAACTCCCTTTGCACTTGAGCTAGTTAAAGAAGATCTTATGATGAGTAGATGCGGTTTTAAAACTTGTATCTTCTCAGAGAGTGTTTTGGGAGAAGCAGGCTGCTCCCACACCAACCTGGAGGGGACCACTTTGAGGTATTCTTGGTGATCATGGCTCAGCATTGGGATGGCTAGGTTTGAGCCATCGCTCAATGAATAATTATGAAGCACGTGCATGACATGCATGTTCGAGGTTGCAGAGGTCTCAGTAAGAACACATTGCAATGGTACCTGACCTGGTGGTACCCACAGCCATCACTGTCACTAACTAAGGGCTAGGAATGAAAACAGGGCTACCCCCAAATATTCTCTATAATAGAACACATCAGACAGTGGTTGATAGGGGTCTCATCAGGAAGGTCATGTAACTCAGGGTCACAGGGTGGATCTCTTGGCATGGAGCCACCTTGGGGTAGGCATATCAGACCTCCTTGGTCCTCCTTGAGCCCTCCGGAGGGAGAGGGAGAAATCTCCAGGGAGGGTGACCGAGGTTCAGCCATGCCCAGCCTCAGACACTGGCCTTCCTGTCACCAGAGGACAAGGCCATAGCCTCTGAGTCCCAGCAGCCAGAGAAGAGGGTAAGATGTGCCAGGGGACCCACATGGGTGGGTTTGCAGGGGACAGAGCAGTTTATGCCTGAGGCCTTGTGCCACTGTTTCTAGCGGTCTTTGTCATGCTCCAGAGTGGCCTGGCCTGAACCATGAGTAATGTGTTCTTCCCACACAGACCCCAAGTGGCCTTGGGCCATCCTGGGGAAAGGCAGAGGAGGGAAGAGAAACAGCCAGAGAGATCCTGTTTACCTAAGGAGACCGGAAGTGGGCTCAGAGGGCTGAATGAATCATTACATGGGGTAACTCTAGAAGATTAGCCTAAAATTTAGATTCCCCCAGCCCGGTACCCCACACGTACAAGAGAACATGGCACCCCTTAGGGTCCTATTCACGAGGCTATAAGTCCACTTGAATTGATAGTACTATTCGCCTCATTTTACAGGGAGGAAAGCAAGGCTTGTAGAACCATGTCCAAAGTCACACGGCCGTAGAGGGCCACCGGCTTGACCACTCTTGGGGAAGGTCTAAGAGACACTTTCCTTGTTTCTGAAATAGGGCACTCGCTACCAGTTAGTGTAGCTGTGAGGTTAAGAGCAGGTAGGTGAAGATTTCAACACACAGTAAATGCTCAGTAAACTTGTGTCTGTTACCTATGTCCAGCTGCCTTTGGAAAGCTGACTCTTTGCAACCCCATGGACTGCAGCACACCAGGCTTCCCTGTCCTTCACTTTCTCCCGGAGTTTGCTCAAACTCATGTCCATTGAGTCGGTGATGTCATCCAACCATCTCACCCTCTGTTTCACCCTCTCTTCTCCTGCCTTCAGTCTTTCCCAACATCAGGGACTTTTCCAGTGAGTTGGCGCTTTGATCAGGCGGCCAAAGTTTTGGAACTTCGCATCAGTCTTTCCAATGAATATTCAGGGTTGATTTCCTTTAGGATTGACTGGTTTGATCTCCTTGCAATCTAATGGACTCTCAAGAGCCTTCTCCAGCACCACAATATGAAAGCATCAATTCTTCAGTGCTCAGCCTTCTTTATGGTCTAACTCTCACATCTGTATGTGACTACACACACACACACACACACACACACACGGTGTATTCTAGGGGATGATCCATAAATACATTCATATACACACAAAGTAGTTTCAGGTTTGCCTTAAAAACTTTTCTCAACGTGTCAGATACTCAAATGAGGTATTTTATTAACAGTATAATTAGCACTCGTGCTTTATCAATATGGCATTATGAGGACTCTGGTTTAGCGTTCTGCCAAAAAAAAAAAAAAAGTTCTCCTTTTGAAACTCCCAAATCCTATCTTGATGATTCATGAGTGTGAGTGCTAAGTTGTATTTGACTCTTTGTGGCCCTATGGACTATAGCCCACCAGGCTCCTCTGTCCGTGGGGATTCTCCAGGCAAGAAGACTGGAGTGGGCTGCCATGCCCTCCTCCAGGGATCTTCTGACCCAGGGATCGAACCTGCATCTCTTACCTCTCCTGCATTAGCAGGTGGGTTCTTTACCACTGGCGCCACCTGGTATTACTGTATTGTTGAGAAGTCCTGTGGGAAACAGTTTGTTTCACTCCGTTTGATTTCTTGTTTCTGAGTTTCATTGTCTGCAAAATCCCACCCCTCCCCCTTTTTGGCCTATTTGTTTCTTCATGACATTGATTACCACAAATGAGCCTCTTGACGGGTCCTGGGCTTCCACGGCACTAAGTCTGGCAAATGAGCTGCAATGAGCTGCAATGTGGAATTAGTCAGATATCTTGAGCTGTCCCAGAAGCCAGGCTGCTTTGAACAAATGGTCCTAGTCTCTGGCTTCCTTTGAGTACCGCTCTGCTTCTATAACCTCTTCCCCACAGCCCACCCCACACCCAGAGATGGGGGAGGCACCTCTTGAGCTCATTGCAGTACCCTGCCCACAGGAGCAGTGTGAACAGGAGATGCTAGGGACATTTGCTCTCCCTGGTATGGAAGTGAAGGCCTGTCTCCCCCCAGCCCCCCACGATTGCACACAGTGCCGTTTCTTCTGTCACAGGATCTATGCCAGCCTTCGGCTGTGTCTATGGAGAGGTAACATATGGAACTAAAAACACATATGGAGTTATGTTTTATACATTCTGCATTCTGCTAGGATATGAATAGACTTCCTGGGACTTTCCTCTAGTCGGCACTTGAGCTCGCGTGTTGGCTATGCACTGGAAGGCTTCTTGCAACCTGAACAGACCCATCACTTTAGGATTTCCTTGCTTTTATTCGTTTAAAAACAAAAAACAGAGTGTGATCATAGCTGCTCAAGAAATATGCTGAGAGCCGGAAACTGTTGATTCACAGGCTCACTTTTTTATTATTTCTCTGCCTGCCACACAACGAGCCACTTCCTTCCCCTTCCTGCCTCTCATACAGCCCAGCCAAACACCACAGCTACGACCGTGGCCTTCCTCTTGGCCCTGCGTGCAGACTTCCCTCTGCCATTGCCCACAGGGACTCTGGGGTTTGGAGTCCCTGGGCCTGTCCTCCCTTCCCCCTCTACTTTATCCTCTCTACTCTCCTTTCTTTTCATCGCTCGTCTTTCTGGGAAGTGAGTAACTTCGTCAAGATGGTGAAAACTATGGTAGTAATCTAATTACAAAAATTGTGATCATAATGACACTGATGGCAAACCCAGTGAGACTTCATGCATTCGTGGTTGCCGTCACATCACATTTGCTCCCAGAACACTTTCACGTACATCCATTTGTGGAATAGACATGTTTTTTTGCTCTGTAGGTAAATCAGCTGAGGCCTTAGAGAAGCGGAGCATTTAGCTCAGCATCATACAGTTGCAATTCTTATTGCAACTAAATGTGCCCTGATTGTGCACGTTTCTGTCACACTCTGGGTCCTGTTCACCAAAAAGCATGACAAGTCCATGACCACACACCTGAGGACTTTCTTCCCTACAGATGGAAGCCTATAGTTTCAAATATTTGTATAGAAATTATTCGGATTTGAACAACTGCTACTCTAGCCCTATCTCACTCACGTCCCTAAAGCACAGAACGTTGCAGTTTCGTGAGGAGCTGCATATTTGCGCAGCTCAGGGTCTTGGCACAAGCTGTTCTGACTGCCTGGAATTATGGGTCTTCTCATCTGGCTAACTGGTGTCCAGGCTACTTCAGCTCAATTTCCCCTTGTCCTGGAAGACTTCCCAGGCCCCCCTCTTCTTCAACCAGTTTAAGTAGGATTTCCCAGTGTCCTCCATACCCACCTGGGCTCAACCCCACTCCAGCATTGCTCACACTGGGCTCTCCCTCCTCTTAGACGTTTTTAAAAATTAAATTCTTAGCTGTGCTTGGTCTTCATTGCTGTGCATGGGCTTTCTCTAGTTGCAGCAAGCGGGGGCTGCTCTTCAGTTGCTGTGTGTAGGCTTGTCACGGCAGCGGCTTCTTTTGTTGCAGACCATGGGCGCTAGAGGGCACAGGCTTCAGTAGTCATGGTGTCCAGGCTTAGTTGCCCCATGTTATGTGGAATTTTCCTGGACCAGGGATCAAACCTATGTCCCCTGCATTGGCAGGCAGTCTTAACCACTGGACCACCAGGGAAGTCCTATCCCTCCTCTATAAAGTAAGCTCCTTAATGTGGGGAGTTCCTAGCATAGTCCTGGATAGATACTGGTAATGTTTGTTGAATGACTAATGAGAAAGGGCCTCTAAGAAGATGTGATAAAAAGTACTCGAGTTTTGTGTTTCTTAAAAAGACCATTTCTTGCATCTTTTGCTCCAGCATAGTGTTTTCTACTTCATTAGATGGAGGTGGTATTTTTGTGTTTGGGTCCATCCAGGGAGACATCATTTGAACTTCCTGAGTTTGTTGCCTTTGCTGCATCAGATATAGCCCACCATAAAGACTTCTCCTGTACTTGATTTCCTCTGCAAGGAAGAAAAACAAAAGAAAACAAAAGTCTCAATTTATCCGAAATGCAGCACAGGAAAGCTTAAACAATGGCGCCCAAACTCAGCTCTCGTGTAGCTGAAAAACTATTTGTCTTACACAAAGGAGAGAATTTCTCAAACCCAAGAAAGGTGACTCTTCCTCCTGGATAAAGCAGCTTGGCTGAGAATGAGAGAAACATTCACAACACAGTTGACAATCAAGTCACTTTGCAAATCCACAGGCAGGTCAAGGGAGGAGGAGCTATCAGATCCCCACTGGAGCGTGGAGTCAGTTAGCTTTAAGGATAGCTTTAAGGACTACAAATACGAATTAATGAATTGCAGCATCTTTGGCTGATTCTGGGAGGGATTGGGGGCAGGAGGTGAAGGAGACGACAGAAGATGAGATCGCTGGATGGCATCACCGACTCAATGGACATGAGTTTGGGTAAACTCCGGGAGTTGGTGATGGACAGGGAGGCCTGGCGTGCTGCAGTTCATGGGGTTGCAAAGACTCAGACACAACTGAGCAACTGAACTGAGCTGAGCATCTTTGGACAATACACATGTTTAAAAACACACCATGAATCTTCAAATGTGTTAGTGAAAATAGGGGCCATGGAGCCCCACATGGTTGTGTAAATGCTGAGATAGAGACTCTGTCTGTGTTCTTGCTTACATATGTAAGCAAATGAGTAAGGCTGTGTTCCAGTAAAACTTTATTTACAAGAACTGGTGGCAGACAGGATTTCGCCCACAGGTCATAGTTTGTTGACTCTACAGTCATTTATACTAATACATAATCATTCCTGTAACCATCAACCAAGTAAGAAATAAAATATTGCCTTTCTCAGCCCTTCTTAATCATAATTCCTCGCACAAACAGAATCACTATATTGACTTTTATGATAATCTCATCTTTGTCTTTCTAAACAGCCTGAACACCCAGGTATGCATCCTTAAACAATACAGATAATTTTACCTGTTTCAGGTATTACATATGAAATCACTTAATTTTTTTGCAGCAAGACATTTTTACCTTATGGTTTTAAAATTCGTGCATTGGCCTCATCTAGTTGCAGTCAGTTCATGCTCTTTGCAGTAGAGCAGTCCGCATGGTTGTCTAACTATACTGTGGTTTATCTATCCTCTCTGCTCTTCGTGGCTATTTGGGTGGCTTCCAGTTTGGGATGTTTTGAATAATGCAGGGCCCATTTCATCCTATGCAGTGTCTTTAGGTACATGTGCAAGCATGACATCATGTCCAGGATATCATTCAGAACAATTTCATTGTCCTAAAAATCCCCAGTGCTTTTTGTTCCTCCACTCTTTCCCCCTGAATTCCTAGCAAACACTTGATTTTGTTTATACCTTCCGATTCCATGCCCCAAATTTCAAACTTTTACTTCTTTGAGCATAGTGATTGTGGGTTTCTTTATAATCTGGTAGTTCCCCTGTCTGGAGTTCCCATTTCTACTGTTTGTTTGTTGTTTCTAAAAGTTCACATTAGTATTATCTGTCTTTTGGATGCCTGGTAATTTTTGGTTTGTTTCCAATATTTTTCTCAATGTTTTTTATTATGGTAAATACCTGGTGGTTCCAATGGTAAAGAATCCGCTTGTGATGCAAGAGACCTGGGTTTGATACCTGGGTTGGGAAGATCTCCTGGAGGAGGGCATGGCAACCCACTCCAGTATTCTTGCCTGGAGAATCCCAAGGACAGAGGAGCCTGGAAGTATATAGTTCACGGATCGCACAGAGTTGGACATGACTGAAGCAACTTAGCATGCACGCACGCTAGCTCTTTGAAACCACCATTCTTCTTTCTATGTCTCAATGAATGTGACTGCTCTAGGGACCTCGTGTAACTATAGCCACTCAGGATTTGTGTTTTTGCTACCGGCTTATTTCACTCAGCATAATGGCTTCAAGTTTCATCCACGTCATAGCAAGTGTTATAATTTCTTTCCTTTTTTAACAGTTTTTTATTTTTAACATTTTATTTATTTATTGGCTGCACTGGGTCTTCGCTGCTGCACACAGGCTTTCTCTAGTTGCCCCTGCAACCTCTCTAGTTCTCTAGTTCCCCTGCAGGGACTACTCTTTAGTTGCAGCACACAGGCTTCTCACTGTGCTGGGTTGTCTTGTTGCCAAGCATGGGCTGTGGCCAGGAGGGCTTCAGTAGCTGAGGCTCCCAGGCTCTGGAGCTCAGACTCAGAGGTTGTGATGTATGGGGTTAGTTGCCCACCCTCCACCCCTGCTACCTGTGGAATCTTCCTGGACCAGAGATTGAACCTGTGTCCCCAGCATTGGTAGGTAGATCCTTAACCACTGGAACATCAGGGAAGTCCTCCTTTCTTTTGAAGGCTGAATAATATTCCATTGGGTGTAGAGACCACAGTTTGCTTATCCACTGAGGAACACTTGGGTTATTTCTACACTTTGGCTATTGTGAGTACTGCTGCTATGAAAATGGGTATAGAAATGTCTCTTTGAGGTGCTGCGTCAAACTTTGAGGTATATACCCAGGAGTGGAATTGCTAGATCACATGGTAATTCTATGCGTAATTTTTTGAGGAACCAGGATAGTGTTTTCCACAGTGGCCGCACCATTTTACAGTCACACCAACAGTCCACCAGGGTTCCAATATCTCCCATCCTCATCAGTACTTGTTATTTTCTGTTCTTGTTTTGTTTTTAATAGTCATCCAAATAGGTGTGATGTCGTACCCGATTGTTCCTCATTACGTGTTTGATATTGTTTGAGAAATAATATGTAGAAATAATGTGAAGTTTAGTTACGTTGTCTTCCTTTACAAAAGGTTTTCATTTCTGTTCAGATGTGTGGATGCTCTAGTAATAGAGTATGACCTCAAAATATCCCCAGCATTAGAGATTTTCTGAGTCACCAAAGGGACTCAAATGTGGTTTGTATTCCCCTGGGCTTCCCTGGTGGCTCAGTGGTAAAGAATCTGCCTGCCAGTGCAGGAGCTGCAAGTTCAACCCTTGGTTTTGAAGCTGCCCTGGAGAAGGGAATGGCTACCCACTCCAGTATTCTTGACTGGGAAATCCCATTTGCAGAGGAGCCTGGTGGGCTACAGCCCATGGGTCATACTTTGCTGTATAGTAGAAAGAAACAAAATGTTGTAGAGCAGCTATACGCCAATAAGAATTTTTAGAATAAATATATCAATTCATTTAATTAAATTTTAAAAAATGCTCACTGATAACAGACCATGCCTGATTCATTTGATGACTCACTTTGGAATTAGCGGTGCCTAAGGGATGACTTTGGGGAATCGATGAGACCAGAGTTCAGAGTTTAGCGCCCAGCTTGGCCACTACGTGGTTGTGAGTGAGGTTCCTAACTTCATGAACTTTACTCACTCACCTGTAAAGAGGGGAAGAGTAGCTCCTCCTCAGGGCTAGCTGTGAAGGCTAAGTGACTTGAGACAATGACCATCACGTGTCTGATGTGGGCAGCGCCTACTCTTGTTATCTTGGCTCAGGGATGGCCCCGCGGATCCCCTACCCGACTCCTCAGCACTGGACGGGACAGCATAGCACCTTGCAGAAGACAGACGCGTAACATATTTACCGCTGTTTCCTCTTGAGGATAAAAGAAAGTAAGTGTGGTGGCGTCTCTGTTTCCTGTTACAGGGCCTGGGTGCCGAGCCTCCAGACTGACGTCTCTGTCCCTGTGTGCCTGCCCCAATCCAGCAGTCCTCTAAATTAGTGCTAGCTAATTCTGTTAAACTTGTAATTATAATTGAAATGGAATTTTACTTATTTATTTTTATGTGAATCATTTATTTAATTTGCAATGAATTATTCAATTACATAGCTATTAATAACTAATTATTCCAGACACTGTGATACATTTTCTCCCCTGGGCTAAGGGCTTCCTTGTGGCCTCCAAGTGCCTTGAGTCAGCTAATACATGTTTTTCTAATTGAAAATGACTTTTTTTTTTCTCGGTGGGGGTGCGTCCCTGGTGGCTCAGGTAGAAAAGAATCTGCTTGTAATGTAGGATACCTGGGTTCAATCCCTGGGTCAGGAAGATCCCCTTGAGAAGGGAATGGATACCCACTCTGGTGGTCATTCTTGCCTGGGAAATCCTATGGACGAAGAGCCTGGTGGGCTACAGTCCATGGCATCACAAAGAGTTGGTCACTATTGAGCAACTAATACTAGTGTTTTTTCTTTAGTTAGAAACAACTACCTCCCATTGCATTGTAAGGAATCAGGCCTGTTCCCTGTCTTCAGCAAAAGGCCCCAACTGAGTCCACTCTAGAGATGTGGAATGGCTATTTTTGTAATATAAGCAGAGAGTGCCTTGCTGTGAATAAAGTGTCAGATTCTGATGGGTGAGATTAAAGATAAGGTCCCAGATGCATTGCAACAAAGCTCTGTTAGACTTTATGTCTGCCAACATCACTGAAATGGGGCTGACACAGAATCCCTAGTGTCAGGCTCCCCACAGAATGGTCCCCATGATGGGCTAGATGACTGCTAACAGCTTTTTTTTTTTTAAATAAGTGTCTATCTGTTTATTTGTTTACTTCTGGCTGCACAAGGGCTTTCTTCAGTTGCGGTGAGCAGGGATTCCTCTTCCTTACATTGCACTGGCTTCTCTTGTTCGGGAGCACGTGCTCTGGAGCACACCGGCCTCAGTTGCCGTGGCTTCCCGGCTCTAGAACACAAGCTTAGGAGCGGTAGTTGCAGCACACAGGCTTGGCTGCTTGACGGCATGTGAGATCTCAGGTCCTGGGCCAGGGTGGAACCCACATTCTCTATATTGAGAGGCAGATTCTTAACCCCTGGACCACCAGAGAAGTCCCCCTAACAGTTTTCTTAAGCCTGAAAAGTCTCAGTTTCCCTCATCTTCCTGCCCTCTGGAATTTAAGGCTTGGACCTCTCAGTGGCCAAAAATCTGTCAGCAACCTTTGACCTAAGATAACACAAAGAAGGCAGGAAAAATATCTGGGTGACCTGGAAAAGGGCTGGCACAGGGCATTCTAACTGAAGCCTCTAGAGGATGCTAAAAAAAAAATACAAAAACAAAAAAGCTGATAAAAATATCGGCTGATGCAGTCAGCACTGGTGGATGTGTTATCAGATATCAAAAGAATTAACAATAGGACATTTGGAGGAGTAAATGTCCAATAGGAGGACAGGGAGTAGATTTTATCGCTTTTTGTCAAAATACAATCTCCAAAACGTTAAAAGTTTATTTGATTTTCATTCAAATATAGAGTGTTTATTTAACACATTAGTTGGAGATTCAGCAAGACTTTAAAGCTCCTTCTTGGAAGAATTTGTTTATTCAGTCAGGAAAGTTGAGCTGAAATAACTTTGCTAAGTGTATTGGTTTACTAAGGCTCCCATGCAAAGTAGCACAGGCTGCAGGCCTACATGACAGAAATGTGGCAGCTCGTGATCTTAGGGGCTAGAGGTCAGAGGCCGAGGCGTGGCGGGGTAGGCTTTCTGGGCCCTCTTGGGGGAGCTGAAGATGGCCGGCTTCTCTGTGTCCTCATGCGGTCTGTCTTCTGTGTATGTCTGCCTCCTGATCTCCTCTTCCCCTGAGGACACCAGTTCTATTGGATTAGGGCCCACTCCAATGACCCCATTTTAACTTAATTACCTCTTTAGAACTCTTATCTCCAAGTACATTCTGAGACACTGGGGGGATCGGGACTTCAGCATATGAATTTGGTGAGGGTACAACAATCAGCCTATAAGACTGTTAGAAACAAAGCTAATTAAGTCCTGACAGGGCAAGAAAACTGTAATCTTTGGTGAACTTTCTTCATCAGGCAAATCTTTGAAACCTTACTGGACAAAAACCTACAATTAAGAATCTGGACCATAGTTAGTAGAAATTAATAACAAACAAAGCTATGTTCCCTAGAGAATCAAATAATCTTTGAGCAGGACTGTTCAACAATGTCCCAAAATAATACTGAAAGGAAATGCAGTCTTTTATCGTAATCCCAATTTGGCATAGTTTGGGATTTTTTTTTTTTTTATAACCTGTGTAACAAATACACCAAAAATGTAAAAACAGACAAGAGACAACGCAAGAGGTTAGGAAAATAAGTAATCTACAATGTGTATTGGAGAATTGTCAGTCTGGAATTATACTCAATGGAATTTCTCCAAGATGAGGTTATTGCAAAATTCATTTCATAAGAGTAAAACTCTTGTATTGCCTCTTTCAATTTATATATAGATTAAAAAGTCACAACAAAACTCATAATAAATGTATAAGTAGTCATCCATTAATTTAGTCACTGGCTTACTTTTCTTTTTTTTTTCTTTTTGGACCATGTCATGAAGCTTGAAGAATGCCCACTAGGGATCAAATCCATACCCTCAGCGATGAAAGCGCTGAGTCCTAATCACTGGACCACCAGGGAATTCCTCATTTTAGCCCCTGGTTTCAATCAAGTCATTGTACTGTGGGAAAAATGGATCTAAGAAACTAATATTTATTTCCCTCCATAGATGTTTAAATTTATGTTATAAGGGCTATTTTCATATGAATAGTTAATATCAGTTCAGTTCAGTCACTCAGTCATGTCTGACTGTTTGTGACCCCGTGGACTGCAGCACACCAGGCCTCCCTGTCCATCACCAACTTCCAGAGTTTACCCAAACTCATGTCCATTGAGTCAGTGATGCCATCCAACCATCTCATCCTCTGTCGTCCCCTTCTCCCACCTTCAGTCTTTCCCAGCATCAGGGTTTTTTTTTCAAATGAGTCAACCCTTCCCATGAGGTGGCCAAAGTATTGGAGTTTCAGCTTCAGCATCAGTCCTTCCAATGAACACCCAGGACTGATCTCCTTTAGAATGGACTGGTTGGATCTCTTTGCAGTCCAAGGGACTCTCAAGAATCTCCTCCAACACCACAGTTCAAAAGCATCAATTCTTCGGCACTCAGCTTTCTTCACAGTCCAACTCTCACATCCATACATGACCACTGGAAAAACCGTAGCCTTGACTAGACTGACCTTTGTTGACAAAGTAATATATCTGCTTTTGAATATGCTATCTAGGTTGGTCTAACTTTCCTTCCAAGGAGCAAGCGTCTTTTAATTTCATGGCTTCAATCACCATCTGCAGTGATTTTGGAGTCCCCCCAAAATAAAATCAGCCACTGTATCCACTGTTTCCCCATCTATTTGCCATGAAGTGATGGGACCAGATGCCATGATCTTAGTTTTCTGAATATTGAGCTTTAAGCCAACTTTTTCACTCTCCTCTTTCACTTTCATTAAGAGGGTACTTTTCACTTTCTGCCATAAGGGTGGCGTCATCTGCATATCTGTGGTTATTGATATTTCTCCCAGCAATCTTGATTCCAGCATGTGTTTCTTCCAGTCCAGCATTTCTCATGATGTACTCTGCATAGAAGTTAAATAAGCAGGGTGATAATATACAGCCTTGACGTACTCCTTTTCCTATTTGGAACCAGTCTGTTGTTCCATGTCCAGTTCTAACTGTTGCTTCCTGACCTGCATACAGATTTCTCAAGAGGCAGGTCAGGTGGTCTGGTATTCCCATCTCTTTCAGAATTTTCCACAGTTTATTGTGATCCACACAGTCAAAGGTTTTGGCATAGTCAACAAAGCAGAAATAGATGTTTTTCTGGAACTCTCTTGCTTTTTCGATGATCCAGCAGATGTCATAAGTGACAATAGATCCAACTGAACTGTCTTAGCTATTAACATTACACTGGTTTAAGTTGATCTTCGCCTTGCTTTAATGTTTGACAGACACTCTCAGCACTCAGTCACCTCTCAGGTTTCCCAAATTATGTCAAGTGAATGGGGAACTATTGCTTCTCTATAAATGTGTTACACACTCCAGTATTCTTGCTGCAGAATTCCATGAACAGAGGGGCCTGGCGGGCTACAGTCCATGGAGCCGCAAAGAGTTTGACACGACTGAGAGACTAACACTTCAGTATAAATAAGAAAGAATTCTACTCATTTTTGGAAAAGTTTCAATCATGCACTTTATTTCCTCTTCAATAATACTAGCATTGTTGTTGATATTTAATAGGTAGTATTTTTTGTCATTTAAACAAATAGGAAATCTCATCCTTTCCCTTCATTTTAAACAATAGAGCAATGAATACTGTTCTACAGAGTTCTCTCTACAAGTGGACGATTCTTTTCTTCATATAGTTTCTTAGACATGAAATTATTGGGTTAAGAAGCTTGTTTGTTGTTTTGTAGTCATTCAGTCATGTCCGACTGTTTGTGACCTCATGGACTATAGCCTGTCAGGCTTCTCTGTCCTGGGATTCTCCAGGTAAGAATACTGGAGCGGGTTTTCATTTCCTCCTCTAGGGGATCTTCCCCATCCAGGGATCAAATCCAAACATGTTTAAATTTTTAATAGAGACCATCAAATTGCTCCTTGATAAAGTTGTTCTTACTTTTTATGAAACATACAGTCCTTTCACATGCTTGCCCATGTTTTCATATCTGATTTATCTTGTAAGCCAATTCTACCCGCCCCCCCCCAAAGTTGTTAATCTAATCAATACCTTTTTTCTCATTTCTATTTTAAGGTTTCTTTCTTTGATTATTACTAACGTTGTTTTCCTTTCTCAGTTCATGCCTTTTGAATCTCTTCTATGAAAATAATAATCATGTTCTTTACCTGCTTTTCTACTAGGGTGTTTGTTCTTTTCTTATTGATTTGTAACAGCTCTTCATAAGGATCTCTATGGTTTTTATTTTGTATTGGGTTATAGCCAATTAAGAATGTTGTGATGGAGAAGGCAATGGCACCCCACTCCAGTACTCTTTCCTGGAAAATCCCATGGATGGAGGAGCCTGGTAGGCTGCAGTCCATGGGGTAGCGAAGAGTTGGACATGACTGAGTGACTTCACTTTCACTTTTCACTTTCATGCATTGGAGAGGAAAACGGCAACCCACTCCAGTGTTCTTGCCTGGAGAATCCCAGGGATGGGGGAGCCTGGTGGGCTACCGTCTATGGGGTTGCACAGAGTCGGACACGACTGGGGCGACTTAGTAGCAGCAGCAGCAGCAAGAATGTTGTGATAGTTTCAGATGGACAGAAAAGGGACTCAATCATGCACATACATGAATCCATTCTCCATCAAACTCCCTTCCCATCCAGGCCGCCACGTAACACTGAGCAGAGTTCCCTGTGCTGTGCAGCAGGTCCTTGCTGATTATCCATTTTAAATATAGCAGTGTGTGCATATCCACCCAAACTCCCTATCTGTTCTTCCCCCCAACCTTCTCCCTGGCAACCCTAAGCTCGTTCTCTAAGTTTGTGTTTTGTAAGTAAGTTTGTTTGTATCATTTCTTTTTAAACTCCACATGAAGAATGTCACATGGTATTCCTCCTTCTCTGTCTGAATTACTTCACTCAGGATGACAATCTCTAGGTCCATCCATGTTGCTGCAAATGGCACTGTCTCTTTAATGGCTGAATAACATTCCGTTGTATATACGTACCACATCTTCTTTATGTATTCTCGGTTGATAGACGCTTGGGTTGCTTCTAAGTCCTGGCTACTGTCAACAGTGCTGCAGTGAACACGGGTGATAGATCCTTTCGGATCATGCTTTTCTCTGGATGTATGCCCAGGAGTGGAATGGTATGATCACATGGCAACTCTGTTTTCAGTGTTCTAAGGAACCTCCATGCTGTCCTCCATAGTGACTGTGCCAGTCTACATTCCGACCAACAGTGTAGGAGGGGTCCTTTCTCTAGTAAGATGTAATTTGGATGCTGTTCATTTCACATGGATATTCTGCAAACATTTTCCTGTGCTTTTCCTTTGCTTTGTTAAGTATATAATTAATTTATTGTTTGGGTAAACTTTTGCTGTGAACAAATCTTATATTTTATGTAATCTTGAAAAGTCTTATATTTTATGTAGTTAATCTTGAAAAGTCTTATATTTTATGTAGTTAATCTTGAAAAGTCTTATATTTTATATAGTTAATCTTGAAAAGTCTTATATTTTATGTAGTTAATCTTTAAAAGTCTTATATTTTATGTAGTTAATCTTTAAAAATGTAATTTGTGATCCTAGTATCAAGATAAAATAATATATATATACTTTTTCAGCTTAGAATTTCTTAGAAAGTAGAGATTGATGTAACATCCTTATCTATCGATATATTCTGGATACTCTGGACGTTGGGTAATTATCAAGAGTCAACAAATTTAGGTCTGGAAGGAAAAATTAATTGCATAGTCATAAACAGTGGCATGCTGAGAAAGAGATGACATTATTAGAAGAACAAAAGATTGAATAATTTTTCAAGAATGTATTTAAAGGAGAAGTTAAAAGTTCACATATGAGGCAGTAGATAATGGAAGCCACAGCTAGCAATATTCTGGAATTATTTTTTTTTGCAAGTGTAATTGATCTTTAAAAAGTCGAAGGCCCTGAAAAAAGAAATGAAAGGCTCTGGGAAAGTAGGATCATTTTGTTTAAAAATGCATGAAGCTGTTTGATGATACAGCACGGCTGGGGAAATGCCAGAATCGAGATGGAGCCATAAGAACAAAGCTCAAGTGTGTTATGTCATGGAATGAAATTAAAAGTTTAAAGGATAATTTCAGCAACTTAACAGCGATTTTCCAGGAGATCACTTACAACCCCAGATATGCAGCTGCGACCAGAAATTATCTGGGTTCCCCCGGAATGAGATAAGAAAACAAAGAAGGGCTCTGAGTTCACACACATTTAAGTCTATAGCCAAGAATAATTTAAGAATCCCAGCTCCAGAAGATTGGCAGCCCGCCTTCTTTGTATGAAATGGAGTGTGTTTGTAGTCTTAAAAAAAAATAGAAAATATAGTGTCGTTCTAATTCCCCAAGAACCACGTGAAAATCCTGCAGGCATGTTCAATGTCAGGTGGGCAGACACCCTTTCAAGCCTACGCCTGAGGCTTGGTTATTTAGGCTCAACTGTCTTGACATCTTGGAGAAGGCAATGGCACCCCACTCCAGTACTCTTGCTTGGAAAATCCCATGAGAGGAGGAGCCTGGTGGGCTGCAGTCCACGGGGTTGCTAAGAGTTGGACACGACTGAGCAACTTCACTTTCACGCATTGGAGAAGGAAATGGCAAGCCACTCCAGTGTTCTTTCCTGGAGAATCCCAGGGACGGGGAAGCCTGGTGGGCTGCCATCTATGGGGTCACATAGAGTCGGACACGACTGAAACGACTTAGCAGCAGTAGCAGCAGCAGTCTTGACATCTGGGCTTTCAAGCCCTAAGATATTTTGGTTTCCTCCTTTCTTCTTTCTCTACCTTATGTCCAAGTGGTGGACAAAGGGCATTTCTTCTCAGAAACCTTCCCAGTCCTTGGTGAGAATTAGTCATTTCCTCCACCGTGCTTCTGGAAGGGAGGCACTGTTTCAGTGACGGAGCTCATCATAGCTGCTTTGTCTATATGGCCCACGTACACTTTGGCATCCCTGGTGGCTCAGTGGTAAAGACTCAACCTGCCAATGCTGGAGACCTGGGTTCAAGCCCTGGGTCAGGAAAACTCCCTGGGGATGAAATGGCAACCCACTTCAGTATCCTTGCCTGGGAAATCCCATGGACAGAGGAGCCTGGAGGGCTAAAGTCCATGCGGTTACAAAGGGTTGGACATGATTGAGCAACTAAACAAGAACAACTCATCTTGGCACATCCTAGTTTCTCTCAGTTTTTTCCTGAGTTGAGGTTGAATCTAGGGAGGCTAGTCATCTGTATGATATGTTTTGTACAGTGAAATTCATCTGGGTGCTGTTTTATTGTTGCTGCTCCTTAATCCTTGCAGATCCTATTGCTATAATTTTTATGATGATTCTTCTCCGCCCCAGGATTCATGGTGTTTTTCTGCAGCTGTTAGTAACTGCCTACCAAATTCTAGACTGTATCCCTGGGCTTGAATTAGTCTCTGTAAGTGAATAAGCTACTGAGATTGCTTTTTATTACCAAATCAAAGAGCCATGGAGTGCGATACAAGTTATTTTGTAACCTTTCAGAAAAGTATTTCTGCACATCATTCTCAGGCATCTTTTGAACGGCAAAATGAGAAGACATATTACTTTTTTTTTAAAGAAAGAATTATTTTTAGTCTATTTGCAGAAATAGCTTTCAGATTATTTCATTAAAAATTAAAAAACAAGATCCTGCACTGTAGGACCTTGTTTATCTGTTTTATGTAGTGTGTATCTGCTTTCACATTGTTTTACAAAGTACACTTTAAACATTTTTGTGCAATATGTATCAAAATAATGTTACTCGAGGTAAGTTTGGAAACAGGTATCAGAGCAGGAAGGCTAAGCTGTCCTCTACCTCTGAAGAAAGCCTAATTCAATCATCACAACAGAACAACCAGGCTCCTGGCCAGGCGGACAGGATGGGAAAGCTGGGTAAACAGGTGGTCAGGAGAGATGTACTGCCCGGCTCCTGAGGTTCCTATAGGCAGGGACTTGATCCTAGTCACCGCTTATTCCAGGGTCTTCCCAGGTGGCGCTAGTGGTAAAGAATCCGCCTGACGATGCAGGAGACAAGAGACCTGCGTTGGATCCCTGGGGGAGGAAATGGCAACTCACTCCAGGATTCTTGCCTGGAGAGTTTTACAGAGGGCTCTGGTGGACTAAAGTCCATGCGGTCGCATGACTAAGCACACACGCGTGCACACACACACACATGAGCGTGTGTGCACTATTTATTCCAGAATATCATCCCCCAAAGGCCCCCTGGAACAGTTAGATGTTTCTGAGATATGCACAGACTTCAAACAGAGGGTGTTCTGTATTTATTTTCTTGGGATGCTTGTGGTGGGTCAGTAGGATTTGGTTTTTTTTTTTTTGAATCTTAAGTAATTAGTACCTGCTCTTGGCAAAAGTGTATGGTAGTTGAGCTTTCTTTTCTTCACTCCTCTCAGCTTTGGGGGTCCTCCAGACTTCTCTGTCCATGGAATTATCCAGGCGAGAATACTGGAGTGGGTTGCCATTCCCTTCTTCAGGAAATCTTCCCGACCCAGGTATCAAACCCTCGGCTCCTAGAGCTTCTGCTTTGGCAGGTGAACTCTTTACCACTAGCACCACCTGGGATAAGGGGAAGGGGCTCATGGTTGTGTTTCTGCCCTACTGGGAAGTAACTGTCTGATCCAGAAAGTTCTTCCTTCCTTTGGGTCCCAGGTTTTCAGCGGCTCACCAAGAGCAGAACAAAGGGAGCAGCCAGCTGCAGGCAGTAAGTAGATGCACCATCTGCAAATAATTTTAAAATAAGACCAACTAAAAGTCCATCAGCTTTTTATTATTGCCGTGCTCAAGCAATTCAAACAAAATCAGTGATAGAATACTCCTCCCTTCAAGCATCTTTTTTGGCTTATGTCCTAAACAATTGGTGCAATTATTGCCAATTTTCAATAATGTTTATGTAAACTTTAGCATGTTTGTGTTACTTATCCCTTATTAGTGTTTCTATTTCTGCATAACACAGGGCCACAAACATGGTGACTTAGAACAGCTCTCACTTCTGAATAAGCATCCAAAAACGTGGAATCAGCATCTAGAATACACATCAGCACTCATCTTTCCATTTCACACTGTTCACAATAGTTAAGATGTTTGCTGTTCAGTTACTAGTCGTGTCCGACTCTTTGCGACCCCACAGACTGCAGCACGCTAGGATTCCCTGTCCTTCACTATTTCCCGGAATTTGCACAGACTCATGTGCATTGAGTTGATGATGCCATCTGTTGCTCCCTTTTCCTACCCTCAGTCTTTCCCAGCACCAGGGTCTTTTCCAATGAGTCGGCTCTTTGCATCAGGGGGCTGAAGTATTAGAGCTTCAGCATCAGTCTTTCCAATGAATATTCAGGGTTGATTTCCTTTAGGATTGACTGGCTTGATGTCCTTGCTGTCAAAGGGGCTCTCAAAAGTCTTCTCCAGCACCACAGTTTGAAAGCATCAGTTCTTTGGTGCTCAGCCTTCTGAGCATGGAAATCACCTAAGTCCTTGATGGATGGAGAACATACTATATATATATAAATATTATTCATAAAAAAGAAAGCAACCCTGCCATTTGTGACAGTGTGGATGAACCAGAAGGGCCTTATGCCAAGTGGGAGAAGCCAGACACAGGAAGACAAATACTGCATGAGCTCACTTATATGCAGACTAAGAAAATGTCAATCTCAGAAGCACAGAGTGCCATTTTTCTAGATTCCATATATTTGCATTAATATACAATATTTGTTTTTCTCTTCCTGACTTACTTTACTCTGTAGGAAGGACTCTAGGCCCATCCACATCTCCACAAATGACCATATTTTGTTCTTTCTTAGTGGCTGAATAATATTCCACTGTGTATATGTACCACAGCCTTATCCATTCATCTGGCCTTGGACATTTAGGTTGCTTCCATATTCTGGCCTTTGTGAATAATGCTGCAGTGAACACTGGGGATGAACCTACTTCCAGGAAAAGATTAGGTTTGCAGATGCAGAGAACAGACACATGGACACAGCCGGGGAAAGGGAGGGGAGAGTGGCCCTGACTTATATACACGACCTTGTGTAAAAGAGCTAGCTAGTGAGAAGCTGCTGTGTAACACAGGGAGATCACTCAGTGCTCTGCGATGCCCTGGAGGAGTGGGGTGGGAAGAGGAAGGCAGGTTCGTGGGAGGGGATATGCGCATGCTAAGCCACTTCAGTCTTGTCCGACTCTTGCAACGCCATGGACTAAAACCTGCCAGGCTCCTCTGTCCATGGGATCCTCCAGGAAAGAATACTGGAGTACGTTGCTATGCCCTCCTCCAGGGGATCTTCCCGACCCAGGGATGGAACCTGTGCCTCTTATGCCTCCTGCATTGGCAGGTGGGTTCTTTACCCACTGAGCCACCTGGGAAGCCCAATAATATGTATACATATAGCCAGTTCACTTTGTTGTACAGCAGAAACTAACAAACATTATAAAGCAATTATATTCCAATTTTTAAAAAGACAGCACAGAGTAGAAGAACAGTGGGTGCCAGGGGATGGGGGCAGGAGAAGGGGAAGCTGTCGGTCAAAGGGTGCAAAGTTTCCAATATGCAGAATGAATGTGTTCTGGGATCTCATGCACAGCTTGGTGACTGTAATGAGCAATACTGTAACATGTATGTGAAATTTGCTGAGAGGGTAAATCCCAAGTGTTCTCAGCACACACAGAGTAACCTGTGAGGTGATGGACAGGTTAATTAGCTTGATTGTGATGGTCACATCAAAATGCATACATATGTCAAAGCATCAAGCTGTGCATCTTAAATAGAAACAGTTTTGCTTGTCAATTTTGTTTCCACAAAATGAAAGCTGATTAAACAAACCAACCCCAGCAGCTGCTCACTAGCTCAGCCATGACCATCAGGATGCAGCACGGCGACCCTTAGCCAGCTCTCTGCTCAGGGCGTCGGCCAGACTGAGGCCTCACCTGGAGCTCCCGGGGATAAACCACCCCCTCCAAGCCCATTCTGGTGGCAGAATGCAGTTCCTTGTGGTGGCAGGACTGAGTGAGGTTCCCACGTCCCGTCTGATGGTCGGATCCCTAAGGCCACTCATGTCGTCTGCCACATGGCCCCCCTCCATCTTCAAACCAGCCCCAGAGCATCAATGTGTCTCCTGCTTCAAATCTCTGATTTCCTGAGCCTCTGACTTTGCGTGCATGTGTGTGTGCTAAGTTGCTTCAGTTGTGTCTGACTCCGTGTGACCCCATGGACTGTAGCCCATCAAGCTCCTCTGTCCATGGGATTCTCCAGGCAAGAACACTAGAGTAGGTTGCCATGCCCTCCTCCAGGGGATCTTCTTGACCCAGAGATGGAACCTGCCTCTCATATGTCTACCTGCATTCTGGGGTTCTTTATCACTACGCCACCTGGGAAGCCCCTCTGACTCTACTCCCAGGTTGAAAGGGCTCCTGCAGTCACACCAATCCCACCTGTATAATCTTCCTAAAAGGCCAGCTGGTTGGAGACCTTCATTCCACCTGCAAAGTCCCTTGAGAGGTGCCTAGATGAGTGTGTGATTGAATAGTGGGAGATGGTCCCTGACACAGGGGCTGGGAATTTTGAGGCCATCTTAGAATCCCGCCTACCCCACTGCTGAGTAAAGCTCATCCGCTACAGGAAAGTGAGTCAGAGGATTCCAGTTATGCCCTTGGCCACGGATTAGCCTGGGTTCGGCTACACCCATCCCTTTGAGAGCAAACTGGTCTTGCGTTCCTTTTGAGCGAGTTCACTCCAAGTTCATGTCTAAGCTTCTATGGAATGGCATTCTCCTGCCGTTTAAACAGTAGATTTGAGATAAACGAGAGCAGAAAAGTTGTAGAGATGAAGAAATGGAATGTGATTTCCTTCTGCTCTGGCATTCTAGATGATCACCTGGAGTTTCTATTTTTAAAATTTGAAACCATGAAGCCAAGCAACCTGCAAGGTATAATATTTTTGTTATGTGCAAATTTTCCATACCTGAAAAATGTGGTTAAATGTGAGTAATGTTTGAAAAGGTATTTAAAATTTAAGTGTATTTTTTCTATTTGCCTTCCTTTTTTAAAAAATATTTATTTTTGGCCGCCCTGGGTCTTCACTGCTGCACGTGGACTTCTTCCTCTAGTGCATGGAGCGGGGACCACTCCCAGCTGTGGTGTGCAGGCTTCTCATTGAGGCGGCTTCTCTTGTTGCAGAACACAGGCTCGAGGGCGAGCAGGCTTCAGTAGCTGCAGCACCGGGGTCAGTGTTGCAGCTCCTGGGCTCAGGGCACAGGCTCAGGAGCTGCGGCCCACGGACTCAGCTGCTCTGTGGCATGCGGGATTCTCCCACACCAGGCTTTCAGTCTCTGTCTCCTGCACTGGCAGGTGAGTTATTTATCACTGAGCCACCAGGGAAGCCCCTTGCCTTCCTTTTTATTCCATTGCTATGAAACTGTAGTATTATTCATTACTGTGGGAGACTAATGTTTAGGTATAACTTTTTCTCCTTTATAAAAAGATTCAGACTGCCAGCCTCCTCTGTCCATGGGATCCTTTCAGGCAAGAACACTGGAGTGGGTTGCCATTTCCCTCTCCAGGGGATCTTCCCAACCCAGAGATCAAACCCTGGTCTCCTATCTCCTGCATTGCAGGTGGGTTCTTTACCCACCAAGCCATTAGGGAGGCCCATGTAACTAGAAAGTTCTATTCTGTTGCTCCTTTCCTTTGTTGTACTGGAAATGTATTTCTTTTGTTGAACAGGGAGTTTCTTTTATATTTTATGTTTTGCTGTCATTATTACCTATAAAGTTCAATTAAAGGGACACTTTACTGTGTTTTTCTGGCTATTATTATTTATTCCATTTCTTAATTACTACTGAAAGATTTTTATTGTAAAAGAGGGAGGGGGATAAAAATCCCTCTCTCTGGATGTCACATGGGTTGGGTGCCCACTGCAGGTGCTTGGACCTGCTTCCAGGGACATTAGCAGAGGCCACCGTTTCCTGGCTCTGCAGGAAGCACTTTGTATATGTCAAGGCTCTGTACCCCCCAGGCCGTGGGCTGGTCCCGGTCCACGGGCTCCTAATAGCCCATGGCTGCAGAGCAGGAGGTAAGTGAATGAAACTTCATCTGCAGTCACAGCCGCTTCCATCGCGTGCATTACTGCCTGAGCTCCACCCCCTGTCAGTCAGGGGCAGCGTTAGATTCTCTTAGGCGCTTGAACCCTACTGGGAACTGCACAGTAGGGATCTGTGGGGGGTCTAGGTCGTGTGCTTCATATGAGTGTCTAATGCCTGATGATCTGATTCTTTTATTCAGTTGCTATGCAACTGTAATCTTGTTCATTATCACAAGGGACTAATTTTCAGGTAAACCTTTTCCTCCTTTATAAAAAAAATTATAGTGCGTTATATAATTATTTCATTATATATCACAATGTAATAATAATAGAAATAAAGTACACAATAAATGTAACATGCATGAGTCATCCCGAAACCATCCCTTGCTCCCCCTCCCCAGTCTGTGGAAAAGTTGTCTTCCACGGTCCCTGGTACCAAAAAGGTTGCAGACTGCTAATATAGAGTATCTCATTTAATCCTCACAAAAACTTCACTTTAGATGACAAAGCAACGCAGGGAGTGGCAGGCCTGTGAGTGGAGTAGCTGAGAGTCAAGTCCCTGCGGAGGCCGCTAGACGCATCATTAAAATACAAAGCCTTGGTTTGCTGGAAGCAACGACTTTATGTTCTGTTTGATCTGCCTGAGTGTGGGCAATAACAAGGTTTCCTGACACAGCTTCTCTGTCACAGACAACCACGTGGCTGAGCCCTCTGCACCCCACTGGAGGCTTCGTTGCAGGGCACAGCTGACCCCACAAACGCCGGATTTCTGGCTCACTCCCTTCAGATGCCTCCCTTGGCCCATCCCTACCTGCTGTGGTTCTGGTGTAGTAAATGAGGTAAGACTTGCTTGGGGTATTTTTGAATCTGCTTGTTGGCATGCAAGTCCTTTCACAGCAGGGATGGCGTGTGGCCGGTAGGTGTAACCCCAGCATCTCCCAGAGTACTTGGCACAGAAAATGGGCTTAAGGAACGTTGGTGGAACTTCCTTGGCTGGCTACTTGAAAACTGCTGGCTGAGAAGGTGTTTGGAAGTGCTCTGGGAATCCTGTTTAATAACACCACTCTGATCTCCCGTGAACGATGATCAGTCCTTCCTCTGGCAGGAAGTAGTGGTCGGGATTCCTCAGCCAGAGAGATTTATTCCCCTGCAACTGTGGGTGGATTGGAGCAAGGAGCAAGCAATGCTGAGAGCCTGGTAGGACGGCCAAGGTCAGCCTGGCTGACAAACAAGTCCAACCACACTGTCGGGAGAAGGCGAATCTGGGAGCCGGGCTCCAAAGCCCTGCAGATAATCCATCCAGCTCTGCTGTCTTCCTGGAGCATGGCAGGACCATCCTTCACTCCTACCGGGATGAGGCACGGCCATGTGGCTGGTTTGACCAACGAAGTATGGCAGGAGGCTTTGGGAGCTTCCATCCACCCAATAATAATTCTAGTGAGCTGGGTTCCTCCACCAGGCCAGAGTGGGCATGTAACATGAGCAAGAAATCAGCCCTTACTACTGTGGGTTGCCAGCATTTTTTTTTTTTTTAAATGCTTGTTTATTTGGCTGCATCCCGTCTTCGTTACAGCATGTGGGACCTTCGTTGCAGCATGTGGGACCTTCGTTGCAGCATGTGGGACCTTCGTTGCAGCATGTGGGACCTTCGTTGCAGCATGTGGGACCTTCGTTGCAGCATGCAGACTCTCTAGTTGTGTTGCTCCGGCTCCGTAGTTGTAGCATGTGGGCTTAGTTGCTCTGTGGCATATGAGATCTCAGTTCCTCGACCAGGGATCAAACCCCCATCCCCTGCATTGCAAGACGGATTCTTAACCACTGGACCACCAGGGAAGTACCCTCAGTATTTTTTAGGGGGGGATAAAGGAAAAGAACGGAATGGGAAAGACTAGAGATCTCTTCAAGAAAATTAGAGATACCAAGGGAACATTTCATGCCAAGATGGGCTCGATAAAGGACAGAAATGGTCTGGACCTAACAGAAGCAGAAGATATTAAGAAGAGGTGGCAAGAATACACGGAAGAACTGTACAAAAAAGATCTTCATGACCCAGATAATCATGATGATGTGCTGACTAATCTAGAGCCAGACATCTTGGAATGTGAAGTCAAGTGGCCTTAGAAAGCATCACTACGAACAAAGCTAGTGGAGGTGATGGAATTCCAGTTGAGCTGTTTCAAATCCTGAAAGATGATTCTGTGACAGTGCTGCACTCAGTTTGCCAGCACATTTGGAAAACTCAGCAGTGGCCACAGGACTGGAAAAGGTCAGTTTTCATCCCAATTCCAAAGAAAGGCAATGCCAAAGAATGCTCAAACTACCACACAATTGCACTCATCTCACATGCTAGTAAAGTAATGCTCAAAATTCTCCAAGCCAGACTTCAGCAATATGTGAACCGTGAACTCCCTGATGTTCAAGCTGGTTTTAGAAAAGGCAGAGGAACCAGAGATCAAATTGCCAACATCTGCTGGATCATGGAAAAAGCAAGAGAGTTCCAGAAAAACATCTATTTCTGCTTTATTGACTATGCCAAAGCCTTTGACTGTGTGGATCACAGTAAACTGTGGAAAATTCTGAAAGAGATGGGAATACCAGACCACCTGACCTGCCTCTTGAGAAATCTGTATGCAGGTCAGGAAGCAACAGTTAGAACTGGACATGGAACAACAGACTGGTTCCAAATAGGAAAAGGAGTACGTCAAGGCTGTATATTGTCACCCTGCTTATTTAACTTATATGCAGAGTACATCATGAGAAATGCTGGACTGGAAGAAACACAAGCTGGAATCAAGATTGCTGGGAGAAATATCAATAATCTCAGATATGCAGATGACACCACCCTTATGGCAGAAAGTGAGGAGGAGCTAAAAAGCCTCTTGTTGAAAGTGAAAGAGGAGAGTGGAAAAGTTGGCTTAAAGCTCAACATTCAGAAAACGAAGATCATGGCATCTGGCCCCATCACTTCATGGGAAATAGATGGGGAAACAGTAGAAACAGTGTCAGACTTTGTTTTTTTGGGCTCCAAAATCACTGCAGATGGTGACTGCAGCCATGAAATTAAAAGGCGCTTACTCCTTGGAAGAAAAGTTATGACCAACCTAGATAGTATATTCAAAAGCAGAGACATTACTTTGCCGACTAAGGTCCGTCTAGTCAAGGCTATGGTTTTTCCTGTGGTCATGTATGGATGTGAGAGTTGGACTGTGAAGAAGGCTGAGCACCGAAGAATTGATGCTTTTGAACTGTGGTGTTGGAGAAGACTCTTGAGAGTCCCTTGGACTGCAAGGAGATCCAACCAGTCCATTCTGAAGGAGATCAACCCTGGGATTTCTTTGGAAGGAATGATGCTAAAACTGAAGCTCCAGTACTTTGGGCACCTTATGCGAAGAGTTGACTCATTGGAAAAGACCCTGATGCTGGGAGGGATTGGGGGCAGGAGGAGAAAGGGACGACCGAGGATGAGATGGCTGGATGGCATAATGGACTCAATGGATGTGAGTCTGAGTGAACTCTGGGAGTTGGTGATGGACAGGGAGGCCTGGTGTGCTGCGATTCATGGGGTCACAAAGAGTTGGACACGACTGCACGACTAAACTGAGCTGATAATTGCTTTACAATGCTGTGTTAGTTTCTGGTATACAACAGTGTGTATCAGCTATACATATACATATATTCCCTCCCTCTTGAGCCTTCCTCCCTCTGCTCCCCCATCCCACCCCTCTAGGTCATCACAGAGGGCCAGGCTGAGCTCCCTGTTGTATAGCAGGTTCCCACTGGCTGTCTATCGTACACATGGTGTATATATATGTCAACACTACTCTCCCGATTTGTCATACCCTCCCCTTCCTCCATGCCCCTCCAATACCCCCTCCCCCATTGTTGGGTCTCCAGCAGTTTTAGAGGGATTGTTCTGGGAGCAGCAGCAGCGAGTAACACAGAGAACCTGAGGACACTGAGAGGAATCCAGGGCCTAAGGAGTCAAGGAAAAGAGACAGGAAATGTGGGCCAAGAGGTCAGTGGCACAGGGTCTGGGCGGACTCGGATGCTAGGCTGCCCACTGTGCTCAGCTGTCCATGCTCTGGACGGCGGGCTGGGTCCCTCTGAAGGTTGGGAGGGAGTTGGGAAGGGAAGCACAGACTGTGGGGTGACACTCCCAAGAAGCATGCTAACAAGGATTTTGTGGAACACGCTGACTGTGGTCACTGCTGACTGGAGAAGTGGTAGCCCAGATAGGCTCAACGAGGGTATGTCCTGCATGGGCCACTGAAGCCTGGAAAGTTTTAAGTCTCCTCCAGGGTGAGTGAGCTGGGACACCCAGCAGGGAGGCTAAGTCCAACTTCCTGCCTGGGGAGAGTGCCCAGCTGTGGGTGAGCTGGCACTTTATTGCATGTGGCTGGTGGCTGATGCACTGGGTGCTTCCTGGATAGAGACTTTCTTTGGTCATTATTCCTATATTCCTTCTGCAAATGTCGGAGTTCCGAGGCTGCCTGGATATTATGGGCTGCATTTGTTGTTGTTGTTCAGTTGCTCAGTCATGTCCGACTGTTTTCGACCTCATGGACTGCAGCACGCCAGGCTTCCCTTTCTTCCACCATCTGCCGGAATTTACTCAAACTCGAGTCCATTGAGTCAGTGATGCCATCCAACCATCTCATCCTCTGTTGCCCCCTTCTCCTCCCACCCTCAATCTTTCCCAGCATCAGGGTCTTATTTCCAATGAATGGGTTCTTCGCATCAGGTGGCCAAAGTATTGGAGCTTCAGCTTCAGCATCAGTCCTTCCAATAAATATTCAGGATTGACTTCCTTTGGAACTGACTGGTTTGACCTCCTGGCTGTCCAAGAGACGTAGCCCAATAATTCACAGCAATTTGCTGTGGATTGCTAAATCTTCTGGCAGAGGTGGGTGCAGTTGTCCAGAGGAAGGGCACCAAGACTAGTAAAGGAGGTCTGCAGAGACTGAGCTGTTCCCACTCCAAATAGCTGACTTGGAAGTTAAATCCTAACAACTGCTACAGAGCCGGCACCCCCACACTTAAAAATAAACACAGCCCTTCCTTCCAAGGCCAGCAAGAGCAGGAGAATACTGAGTTGCCTGAGGATTTGAATGCAATATAAAAAGTTCTGAAAGTTCTTGGAATAAAACGTTCATGAGATGAAGGCTGATGATTCATACTCTTGGGTTCACTTTGTGGTCAAACCAAAGGAGAAAAAAAATATCTGGGGAACTTGAAAAAAGCCAGGTATCTGGAATGAATTAACTAGTTCTTTTTTCTTCTCTCTCTCCTTTTAAAAAAAAAATAAGTACTAGCAGAAACTCACGGGGCCTGAGACTATCAGAAAATTCATATGTTATAATGATAACGCAGCTGGGTGCTACCTGGAATTAACGCTTTCCCTTCCAAAGTGTCCCACTCTCCTGTCCCTCTCCCATTTCCTCCCATTGACCGATCCTGTTCATCCCTTAAGGCCCAGTTTAAAACCTCCAGGAATTACACAAGTGAACCCTAAATAGAGGTTTCCTGCTGAGACTGGAAGTACATGGGAAATGAGGGGAGGGTTCCCTTCTGCTTTTTTCAAGTTTCAAAAGTATGTATTATTTTGTTTAACTACAACCAAAAATAAACCCAAAGAGGAAAATAATCCCACCTCCCCATGGAAGCTTCTTCCCTGATTCTCTGTTACACGGTGACATCTCACTGCCTTTTCCCTTTAGCTAATTTTACATGGGTGAAGCCTTTTCCTTCCTTTAGACATCGAGTCAAAGCTATCAATGCACACGGTAATGCCCACATACTGGGAACTCAAGTAATACTTAGTGAATGAATGAAACCCTGCAACGCTGGCATCTCTGTTTATGGGAATAGTGGACTGCTTTTGTATGTGTTAGAGGTCCATACCTTTAAACGAGTCCCCAGCTTTGTGCAGTCTAGTAGAAAAAGTGAACGTATTAGTTGCTCCATTGTGTTTGACTCTTTGTGACTCCATAGACTGTAGCCTGCCGGCTCCTCTGTCCATGGAGTTCTCCAGGCAAGGATGCTGGAGTGGGTTGCCATTCCCTTATCCAGGGATCTTCCTGACCCAGGGATCAAACCCGGGTCTCCTGCATTGCAGGCAGATTCTTTACCATCTGAGCCACCAGGGAAGCCCACAGTTTAGTAGATATAACTGCTATTTTTCATCCCCTTCTGGTCTTCACACATGCACGTCAGGCCCATCACCTTCCCCAAGAAATGTGAAATGGCAGGACACAGGAGCCCATGGGAGTCGAGGAGAATGACCACTCTTCTTCCTGAGAGGAAGTCGGACTCTGAGTCCTGAAGGGCCCGCTCCCCTCCCTGGGCACCCGGGGCCCTGGTCTCCCCCGAGCACCGGGCACTTTTCCCACGTGGATCCACTAGATGGCCTTCGACGAACACTGTGGCTCGGGAGGCCCTTCAGCCAAAGGAAGCACCTTGCTTCGCTGTTCACTTGTGTGCTTTCCCTTTCTCTGTGTGTCCCTTCCATCCCCTGAAGCCTCCCTGCTATTAAAAATAAACCCCTTGTGGATGTGAGAATGGGACAGGGCTGTGTCAGCATCAGATCTTCAGCTCTGCAGGCACAGGTTTCTGATTGTTGGCGGAACAATAACTGATTTTCTGAGCGCTGGCCTTTTGTCCCTCTCAACATGACTCTTCCCAGAAAGAAATTAACAGAAAAAAGCTAAGGGCCCATTAGGTACCTAATAAACTGGCTAAAATAAAGAGAGAGCGGGACCTAGGATGTCTGGGTGTGGGCTTCTGTGCGTGGCTGATGCCCTGCGTAGAGCTGTGGCTTTGTGAAGCCATGTGGCTTCATAGAGGAGCCGTGAAATAACTCAAATGCTTGAACCAGGAAACTTTTCTCTGAGGAACAGTCTGAACACTAGAATAAAGTGACCAGTATAAAAATGTTCAGAAGGCTTGGACCAATATTAGGGAATGACTCCAGTCACCTGTGTGGAGAAGGCGATGGCACCCCACTCCAGTACTCTTGCCTGGAAAATCCATGGACGGAGGAGCCTGGTGGGCTGCAGTCCATGGGGTCGCTAAGAGTCGGGCACAACTGAGCGACTTCCCTTTCACTTTTCACTTTCATGCATTGGAGAAGGAAATGGCAACCCACTCCAGTGTTCTTGCCTAGAGAATCCCGGGGATGGGGGAGCCTGGTGGGCTGCCGTCTATGGGGTCGCACAGAGTCGGACAAGACTGAAGCGACTTAGCAGCAGCAGCAGTCACCTGTGAGAAATCAGTAGGACACACAGGCATTAAAAACAGTGCAAAGGGTGACCTCTGTCTATCTCTGTGCTTATGAAGGTTATTAGGTAATGTTTTCCCTAAAGACTAATTTTCTAGTTTATCAAGTGAGATTAAAGGCAGGTACTTTCTTCAAAGTGAGTCTTTACACAGATGGTGTCCCCAGGTGGGAGTGAAACAAAAGTAAACCCAGGGACTTCCCTGGTGGTCCAGTGGCTAAGACTCTACCTTCTCATGCAGGGGACGTGGGTTTGATCCCTGGTTGGGGAACTAAGATCCCACACGCTGCAAGGCAACTAAGCCCGTGCGTTGCAAGGGCTGAGCCCGTGCTCTGGAGCTCGTGTGCCACAACTAGAGAAGCCTGTGAGCTGCAACGAGGACCCAGCGCTGCCGGAATTTTAAAGAATAAAAAATAAATGAAAAAGCAAAATGTAAACTCAGTAACTGCCTTATATGGAGACTCTGGGAGGAAGTAAGCCATCTCCAGACCAGAGAGAATACAGTGCAGGTGCGGGGAGTGGATGGCTGGAGGAGGGCCTTAATATGTTTGGGCTGCTATAAGAAAGTACTTCAGACTGGGCAGCTAAAACAACAGAAGTTGATTTCTCATGGTTCTGGAGACTGGGAAGTCCAAAACCAGGAGCTGTGAGTTCAGCTCCTTGTCAGGGCCCTCTTCCTGCCTTGCAGACAGCTGTCTTCATCCTATATCCTCCTTGTGCCTAGAGACAGGGGGCTCTGGTCTCTTCTTGTTCTTCTTTTAATATTTTTATTTATTATTCGGCTGCACTGGGTCTTATCTAAAGCATGCCCCGGGGCCTTCACCTGGGTGTGAGAAGGCTTAGTTGTGTCTTGTGAGATCAAGCTCCCTGACCAGGGATTGAACCCAGGCCCCCTGCAGTGGGGGTGTGGAGTCTTAGCCACTGGACCACCAGAAATGTCCCTGGTCTCTTCTTATAAGGTCACTAATGCCTTCACGGGGAGGGGGTCCCATCCTCATGACCTCAGCTAAACCTAGTTACTGCTCCACCCCCCGCAAGGCCCACCTCCAAAGACCATTGCACTGGGGATAAGGGCTTCAGCCCTGTGAATATTAGTTTATGACAATAGACGATCCCACTCATGTTAATAGATACTAGGCTGTACACAGAATAGCTCAGGCCAGGGGAAGGCTGGAGAGCTGCTTTTTCTGTGGGGTTAGCTGGGTGCAGTCACGGCTCTGTGGAGAGAGGCTGGGCGCTCCAGGACGAGCCCGCACTTGCCCGGATGAGCTGTCCTCTCCTCAGATCGCTGCGCTGACGGTCACTCACAGGCTGGGCTCGCGGATCTAGCCTTTGACCTACATTCAGACTGTCACAGTTACACACTGCACCATTTTGTATACAACTCCAGGCCCACAGGCTTGAACCACTCGAAGGGACATTCTGGTAACCACAAGCAAAAAGCCAGGTGATAAGAGCATTCCCTGGGAGGCCTCGGTTCTACTGGGAGATTTTCCTGGCATCCTTTCTTTGCAGTAAAACTGGCAGAATATAAGGCAGCACTGAGACTTCCCTGGTGGTTCGGTGGTTAAGACTTTGCCTTCCAGTGCAGGGGGTGCTGGTTTGATCCCTGGTGGGGAAGCTAAGATCCCACGTGACCCATGACCCCTAAACCAAAACATAAAATGAGCAATATTGTAACAAATTCAATAAAGACTTTAAAACTAGTCCACATTAAAAAAAAAAAACTTTACAACAGCACCAACAACTACAACATAAATATATTTTAGCTGATAAAGTTCATAAAGCTGATATATTATTTGAACTGAGTTCTGTATTACAAAGTGAGAAGGGTGATACACACTCTGAGACTGGTTTTCTCTCTCCTATAAGGTTGTAGAATTAGAAACAAAATTTTAAAAACTGCTCCAGAAGATTTCTTCACATTCAGGGACAGCTTTCATGATGACATCTTAAAAATATTTACAGAGCATCTACTGTGCTCTGTCACATCGCTGCGTGACCGGGATGCTGTCTCCACCTTGAGCAGGCACAAGCTAGCGGAGGAGCCCTGATAAGTACACAGTCAATGAAGGCTATCGTGAGAAGTCCTGCAAAGGAGAACACCACTGCTGCCACACTCAGAATCAGGGGCCTGCCCAAACGGGAGAGGGGCACGGGAGTGGGGAACCAGAAGTGCTTGAGTAGAGACCTGAAGCATAGAGGTTAGTTGAGTATATTTGTCAGCCTGAGCTGCCATAACAGAATGTGTGTGTGCGCGTGTGTGTGGACATGTGCGCGCGCGCGTGTGTGTGTGTGTGTGTGTGCGCGCGCGCTCAGTCATTCAGTCACGTCCGACTCTTGCGACACCACGGACTGTAGCCTGCCAGACTCCTTTGTCCATAGGATTTCCCAGCCAAAAATCCTGGAGTGGGGAGCCATTTATTTCCTTCTCCAGGGCATCTTCCGACCCAGGGATCAAACCCACATCTCCTGCTTGCCAGGCGGGTTCATCACACCTGGGCCATCTGGGAAGCCCCGCCATAACAGGACAGACAACAGACATTTGTTTCTCAGCTTTCTTGAGAGGAGAGCTCCAGCCAGTCTGGTGTTTGATAAGGCTCCCTTCCTAGCCTGTTCATGGTATAGCTGGCCGGCTGTCTTCCTGGTGGGGTGGGGGAACCCTGGTGGCCTGCAGTGTTTTGTCTTTATATGGATTTGAATTCTACTGGATCAGTGTCCCATCCTTATGACCTCATGTAATTTTAATAACCTTCATAATGGCCTTGTCTCCAAATACAGTCACTCTAGGGGCTGGGGCTTCAACATGTGGATTTTGGAAGGATACAAACATTCAGTCTATAATATCAAGGATGGACTGAAGGAAGGGTGCTGTGAGCAGAGGCCCGGGAGCAGAAGGGGGAAGGAGTTAGCCAGGTGGCTGGAAGACAAACCAGAGGCTGGAGGAAGGGGTGCGTCAGCCTGGGCTGGGAGGCTAAGTGAAAGATTTTGTTCTATCCAAGAAGCAGTGGGAAACGACTGGAAAGTGTGACACAGGGGCCTGACCCTGGAGAATGGGAATGAAGTAGGATGGGCAGTCAGGAGGCAGGAAGTGATGGCAGCCGAAACTAGGGCAGCAGTTGTGGGCATGGAGAGAAAGAGATGGATTTGCCATACGTCTTGGAGGTCTGCGGGTCCCCCGCATTCCAACGGCCTCTCCAGTTCCGTAAGGAAACTGGAGGTCTAGTCTATGGACAAAGCAGACAGGAGCATCAGCAAACTTCAGAAGGGATCCTGCCCTGAGAGGAGGGGAAATGACATGTGCTGTGCCCGCTGGGGGCTGCAGTAGGCAGCACCCCTCTCCCTCGGCTCCTGGAACCCTAACCTGCAGACCTAACCCGTTATCCAACACCCTGTAGCCCTCCCCACCCCCGAGAAGTGCCTGGCCAGTCTTTCCCTGGGCATTTTGAGGGTGTTGTAATGCCAATGGTGGAGAATCTTGGCTTTCTGTACTGCCGGTTTTGGCTTTGACATGCTTTCCAGCATCTAAAACCTTGTGATCTTTTCCCTGTGTTCAGAAAGGTTTCAGGAAAGTTGAGAATCAGAGGCAGGTGTTCAGGCCACCATCTTTCCCCAGAGGTCAGCACCAGAGCGGTGGATGGGGAAGGAATACTTTTGCTTTTGTGAGAAAGGAATTCCTTCTTTTGTAAGAAAGGGATTCAGCCATGAATTCCTCAAACCAGCCAGGGTGGTCTCTATTTGCAAAATTCTGTTTAATGTTTCCTCCAACTCTGGATGGCATGATATCTAATATGGATATTAAAGTTTAATAAGTAAGTAATTTAACCACTCCGTCATGCCATTCTTTGTGACTGCGTGGACTGTAGCCCACCACGCTACTCTGTCCATGTGGATTCTCCAGGCAAGAACACTGGAGTGGGTGGCCATTCCCTGATAAGGATGCTGCTGGTTCATGAACGCCACTCTGAGTAGCGAGGGTGGGACAGTGTGGCATCTGTAGAGAAGGAAAAAGGATTTCTGAACTCTCTTAAGGTCCCTGGCTGGGTCTGAAAATCAAACTGACAAAGACAAATTAATAGGAGAAAAGCATACACATCTGTTGACTTGAAAAATATTCGCACACTGCCAACTAGAGAATAGCCCCTACTCACCACCACAACTAGAGAAAGCCCAGGTGCCGCAATGAAGACTCACCACAGTCAAAAAATAAAGTAGATCATAAAATAGATCTTTTAAAAGAATAGTCACAACCTTAAAATTGAGAGTTATGTTTTATTTGGTGGAAATTCTCAGGAGACAATTCAGATGATGTCCAGCAGACAGCATCTCAAGTAGACCCTGAGAGAACTGCTCCAAAGAGGTGAGGGGAGCCAGGTTATATAGAAGGTTTGCAACAAAGGGCTGGTAATCTGAACCTCAAAAGAGTATTGTTAACAAGAAAACCAGATATTCCAGGTTAAGGAATTTAGCACTTTCCTGTGTATGGGAAGATGCAAGAGTCTGGGCTCACTGAAATCATTCCTTTGGTATATACCTCAGCCATCTGGGGCCAGTGTCTTGTTTTCAGCTCCTGAGTTTCCTCGGGGCTCACCAGAAGGAGTGGCTGCAGTTTGGTGGCTGCTAGATGGCAGGTATTCTTTCCTTCTGGAGTGTCCTCAGGGCTCACCAGTTCACACTGGAGGTCTGAAATTGCTGCGGACTCCAACATCCTTGTTTACTGATATGGCAGGAAATGTTCCATTTCTCACATTTATGCATGACATGGGAGCCCTCACAAGGGGAAGAAGACATGGAGAAACAGTCAGACCCGAGTGCGTCTCTGCTGGGTTTGGTGAGAAGCAGGCAGACGTGTAGAAATAAAATGAAAGTGTTAGTCGCTCAGTCGTGTTTCTCTCTTTGTGACCCCATGGACTGTACACACCAGGCTCCTCTGTCCATGGAATTCTCCAGGCAAGAATACTGGAGTGGGTTGCCATTCGCTTCTCCAGGAGATCTTCCTGACCCAGGAATCAAAACCGGGTCTCCCACGGTGCAGACAGATTCTTTACCATCTAATAGGGGAGGTCAAACAGGGCAAGTAAGTGTTGTAAACTGGTTGAAACTCAGCCAGGACTGTTCTCTTGGGTTCTTTTTGGTGTCCCTTTGTCTTTAGAAATAAGGCTGCTCCCTTCCTTGGGGTTTTCAGAGGGCACCTCTCTGAGGGATTTATGGCCCGTTTCAAGGGAGAAGAGTCGGGGAAAAGAGTAGTGACCTTCCTGCACCTGCTGTTTGCTCAAATGCCTGCAACTGGAATTCATGATGCCAAGGTGCCATAACTGGGGGGAGTGTATCCTGAACCCCATCTCATCACACTTTAAAAAAATATTTGTCTGCCCAAGGGCTTAGTTGCAGCATGTTTGATCCCTGACCAGGCATCAAACCCAGACCCCCGCATTGGGAACATGGAGTCTCAGCCACTGGGCCACCTGGGAAATCCCTCACTGTTGGTTTTGAATCTTCTCTCTCTCACTTAGTAACACTTTGTTGTTGTTCAGTTGCTCCGTTGTGTCCAACTCTGCGACCTCACTGACTGCAGCACGCCAGGCTTCCCTGTCCTTCACCATCTACTGGAGTTTGCTCAAACTCATGTCCATTGAGTCAGTGATGCCATCAACCAGCCTGCCCTCAGTCTTTCTCAGCATCAGGATCTTTTCCAATGAGTCAGCTCTTTGCATAAAGTGGCCAAAGTATTGGAGCTTCAGCTTTAGCATCAGTCCTTCCAAAGAACATTGAGGGTTCATTTCCTGTAGAACTGACTTTGGTTTGATCTCCTTGCTGTCCAAGGGACTCTCGAGAGTCTTCTCTAGCACCATAGTTTGAAAGTGTGAATTCTTTGGTGCTTAGCATCGTCATGATCCAACTCTCACATGACTACTGGAAAAATCATAGCTTTGACTATATGGATCTTTGTTGGCAAAGTGATGCCTCTGCTTTTTAATATTCTATCTAGGTGTGTCATAGCTTTTCTCGCAAGGAGCAAGCATCTTTGAATTTATTGGCTGAAGTTAACATCTACAGTGATTTTGCAGCCTAAGAAAATAAAATCTTCCATTGTTTCCATTTTTTCCCCATCTATTTGCCAGAAAGTGATGGGGCCAGATGCCATGATCTTAGTTTTTTTGAATTAACACCGTAGTTGGGGTCAATTCATGACACTGATATAACCTCTCTGAGGCTCAGTATCTTCATTTCTAAAATAAGGACAATCACATCAACCTCACTGGTAAATTTCCATCCAAGGAGATGAAAACATGGAAAAGTATCTCACTCATTCCTGTGAGAATCAGAGGAGCCACCTCCACCAACGCAGCGCATTCAGGCTACTATCCAGATGGAGGTGTTAATGTTTGAATCAGGGCCCAGATCTCAGATTACGGAGGCAGTTCTCAGCGTCACCCAGAACAAGTGGTCTTAAATGCAGCCTGCACTCCTTTCAGAGTGGACGGCCGGCAAGAGGGAAATCACACGTTAAGTAGGCAGGACCCAGACCTGGGTCCACACACATGTGCCTTAAGTGGGGCTTCAGAAGTGGCTCCTCCCAAGCTCAGGGTCCACACTCTCCCTCCAACGTAACCGAAAGAGGCAAAACTAAATCCACTTTTTTTTTTTTTTTTTTGGTCACTCTATGTGGCTTAGTTCCCTGACCAGGGATTGAACCTGTTTGGTGGGGAAGAGATCGGGAGTCCTGGAGAAAGATTCCAGGGTGTGTGTGTGTTTATGTTTACGAAGGTCACGTGGAGGGAATAAAGGATTTAGAACCTCTCACTAGCTGTGTGACCCTGGCAAATTTCTGAGCCTTGGGGAAGTACCAGAAACTATAAGAAACCTAGGAATGTATGCTAAGTTTATGTAAAAGGTGTCTTACTGACTTTCTTTTAACCAGTTTATACCTGTAACAGCATGTGGAAGTGTTCTGCTTATTTCACAGTCTTTTCTACATCTGCCAGTCAACTAGGGACAAAATGATGTCTTGCTATGGCTGGATTTCCCATTTCCCCGGTTGTTAACGGTGTTGATCATCTCTTCTTATGATCGTTGGTCATTTGCTGTTCCCTTTTCTGGGGAGAGACTGTTGCACTCTTTGCCCATTTTTCTGTTACATTTGTCTTTTTCTTATTGATTTGTCAGAACTTTTAACATATTCTGCATTCTAATCCTTTATTGGTTATATAGGTTACAAATATTTACTTCTGTTTTGTGGCCTGCCGTTTCATTTCTTATAGTCTTTGATATGATCTACAAAGCATCAAATATTAACTATCTGGACATTTATAGAAAAAATTTACTGCACTTACCTTCAGTTGCTTTCTACCTGAGTTTTTGGTATGCTTCATTTCATTGTTGTAGTATAATATATTGTTTTTTTGTTACATTGTGATACAATATCACGTGGTTATGTTTTGGTTTCTGATTTTCCTGGTCTATTCTATTGAAATGCCAATTTACTAGTGTTCCAAAATTACCTTGATATCTGATAGTGCAAATCTGTCCCCCAAGTCATCTTCTTCATTTTTAAAAAATTTGTATTTATTTATTTACTTTTTGGCCACGAGGCTTGTAGGATCTTAGTTCCCCACCTGGGGATCAAACCGTGCCCCTTGCGGTGGAAGGACAGAGCCCTAGCTGCTGGACCTCCTGGGAAGTCTCCTCATTTTCTCCTTTCAGTAGTCCCTAACATCCTCGCTACGTGGTCATGATGAGCAGTGTTGATTCATTGCATGAGCTGATTTTTATACTTACACATTTCAGCTGCCAGTACATAAGCATTAACGGGTTTTTCCTTTTTCTGGCCAACTATTTTATTGCTATTCTTGACAGGAAGTGAGTATTTTCCAGCCCACGGCACCTGTTGGTATTAGTGGTAATTAGGAAACTTGCTAGAAGAATCAAGTCATTTTGGGGACATCTGTTTGGCTTTCTTTGCCTTTCTGCTAGCTTCTAGCTCAGAGTTGAGCTCTTAATTAATTATTACTTATATCAATCAGTAATACCCCCTGAGAAGGGCCGCAGATTGCACTGAACAAAGCATAGCAAATAGTAAATTGCTATAGAGACAACAGAGTTTACTGAATATTTATATCTTTAAATATCATTGTGTACCTAAAACTGGTCTTCCTGGAGATCTATCAATTAGATTTGCGTACTCATCCCGAATTCTAAATTCACTTCAGCAGCAGAAATGTTTCATAAAAAAAATAGAGTCAATTGGATTACAGTTGGAATTTTAGATCTCTCTGTTCGTTTTCAAATTTTTAAACTATCTTATTGAGGCATGACCTATATACCTTTACATTCACTCATCATAAGTGTACAATTCAATGATCTTTAAGAAATTTATGGAGTTATCTGACAATCACCACAATCCAATTTTAGAACATTTCCATCAGCCCAAGAAGTTCTCTCATACTCATTTGCAGTTGATTAGGTTAATTTAGTTCAGTCCAGTTCAGTCGCTCATTCGTGTCCGACTCTTTGCGACCCCATGAATCACGGCACGCCAGGCCTCCCTGTCCATCACCAACTCCCAGAGTTCACTCAAACTCATGTCCATCAAGTTGGTGATGCCATCCAGCCATCTCATCCTCTGTCGTCCCCTTCTCCTCCTGCCCCCAATCCCTCCCAGCATCAGGGTCTTTTCTAATGAGTCAACCTTCCCATGAGGTGGCCAAAGTATTGGAGTTTCAGCTTCAGCATCAGTCCTTCCAATGAACACCCAGGACTGATCTCCTTCAGAATGGACTGGTTGGATCTCCTTGCAGTCCAAGGGACTCTCAAGAGTCTTCTCCAACACCACAGTTCAAAAGCATCAATTCTTCGGCGCTCAGCCTTCTTTACAGTCCAACTCTCACATCCATACATGACCACAGGAAAAACCATAGCCTTGACTAGACCGACCTTTGTTGACAAAGTATATATCTGCTTTTGAATATACTATCTAAGTTGGTCATAACTTTCCTTCCAAGGAGTAAGCGTCTTTTAATTTCATGGCTGCAGTCACCATCTGCAGTGATTTTGGAGCCCGAAAAATAGGCAGCAGCTAATCTGCTTTCTGCCTCTATAAATTTGCCTTTTTGAGACACATAATACAAATGGAGTCATATAATCATTAGCCTTTGGGTCTGGCTTCTTTCATTCTGTTTGAGCTGTGTTTTTGAGGTTCATGTGTGTCCAAGGCTGTATTAGTAGTTTTCTCCTTCTTATTGTTAGTATTCTGTTGTGTTGGGTTTACCCATGCATCAGTTAATGGGCGTTTGGACTGTTCCTAGTCTGGCGTTGTTGTGAATAGTCCTGCTCTGAACATCTGCATATGCATCTTTGGGTGAGCGTGTGTTTTCATCTCTCTTGGGTAGATTTCTAGGAGTGGAATTGTTGAATCAAGTGGCAAATTTAACTTTCTATGAAAATGCCAGACTGTTTTCCAAAGTGTCGGCACCATTTTCAATTCTCACTGGCAACCTATGAGAGATACAGTTTCTCAATGTCTTTGTCGCACTTGGTTTTTTATTAACACCATCCTAGTGAGTGAATGGTACCATCTCATTGTGGTTTTAACTTGCATTTCTCTAATAATTAATGATGTTGTTATTAGCCATTTGTTTAACTTCATTAGTGAAATTTCAGTGCACATCTTTGACCATTTTTACATTGTGTGTTTGTGTGTGTGTTTGCATTTAGTTGCTCAGTCACGTCCGACTCTTTTGCAGCCCCATTAATGTGGGCTCTAGCCCACCTGGCTCCTCTGTCCATGGAATTCTCCAGGCAAGAATGCTGGAGCAGGTTGCCATCCCATCCTCCAGGGGATCTTCCCAACCCAGGGATTGAACCTGAGTCTCTCAGTCTCTTGCATTGGAAGGATGGTTCTTTACCACTAGTGCCACCTAAGGGGGTTTAGTTAATGAAATGGTAAAAAAAATATCCCCCAGATCTCTGGGGGATCTCTGTAGCCATCCTCAGCAGAGACAGGTAGATGGAGCTCCGATGTATTAGTTGATAGATGCTTATATATTTTAACATTCATGACTTCAAAATTTTCAGCATCCCTCAGTGGGAGATAGAAGGTGACCACTTAATGGCTGGCATGGCTGTGTCCTTAAAAAATGACGAACAAGAATACTTGTTCAGAACTTCAGTGGTCCAGTGGTTATGACTCCACCTGCCAATGCAGGGCCAGTTTGATCCCTGGTCCAGGCAGATACCACATGCTGCAGAGCAACTAAGCCCGCAAGCTGCAATTACTGAAGCCAGCCAGTCTGGAGCCTGCACTCTGCAACAAGAGAAGTCACAGCAGTGAGAAGCCATTGCACAGCAACCAGAGAGTAGCCCCAGCTTGCTGCAACTAGAGAAAGCCCGTGTGCAGCAATGAGGACATAGTGCAGAAAAAAAAAAAAGAAAGAAAGAAAGAACACACTTGTTCAATGGTTCAGTCCCTGGCCTTGTGCTGTTTCATTAGCTATTCGTTGTATAGTTCATCAACTATTACAGGCCACATGATAGAGTTGGGAAGGTGACCCACCGGGAGTCCCCAGCGGATAACTAATAACTGGGTTCTGAAAGCACCTGGTGGAGCCCAGGGTCTGCGTCCTTCTTCACCGCCCTCTGTAGTTTTGTGGCAGCTCTTGAGAGTTAGAGGCCTGAGAATGACGAAGCCAGGGAACAGTCGTGAGTTGTAACCTTGTTGTTGTTGTTCAGTTGCTCAGTCGTGTCTGACTCTTGGAGACCCTTTGGACTGCAGCCCACCAGCCTCCTCTGTCCACAGGATTTCCCAGGCAAGAATACTGGAGTGGGTTGCCATTTCCTTCTCCAGGGGATGTTACTGACCCAGGGATGGAACTTATGTCTCCTGCACCTCCTGCACTGCGGGCGGATTCTTTGCCTGCTGAGCCATCGCGGAAGCCCCCTTAGAGCTCCCTGCCCAAGGACCAAACCTACACCCTCCAGCACTGGAAGGTGAAATCTAACCACTGGGCCTCCAGGGAAGTCCCCCACTTTCTTCATTTTAAAGATGAGGAAACAGCTTTAGAGAAGTGATCCTTCCATAAATACCCCAAGGGTCCAGCTGAAGCACTTCCTCTGTCCTGAAGCCTTCCTTGTAGGGCTCACTAGTCCTTACTGCTGTCCTTTCTTTGCGTCCTTTTAGTGAGGTCAGTATGCAGTGTCCATGGCTGAGCTGTTTCATTCTCGTGGGGAATGAAAACCAAAGCACCAGCTGGCGCCCAAATTGGGCAGTGACCTTTGCCCAGAGAAGAGTTGTTCTCCTCTGTGTCCACCAAAGTGAAGATGAGAGGCATCCTGTCCTGTTTCTGGGGTAACATCTCAAACCCGGGGCCAGTTGAGAGTGGACATTGTCTTCTGCTTCCACGGCCATGAGGAATTCTTTCTCCCTCTCTCCTTCCTTCCACCTCTCTTTCTCCAGCTCTTGGAAACCAGAGACAAATAGGACTCTGGATAAAACAAGCACTTCCCCAAATGGGGCCTCATCCCCCTGTGGCCTTGGATGGAGGGAACTTTCCTCTTCCCAGCCCTCTCCTCCTCACTGTGTCTCTGCCTTGAGAACGGGCAGATAAATACATCATGGGAAGCCCTACCCTAATGTCAGGATCCTGGGAACTAGAGACCACAGGAATCTGTCGAGTAAAATTCCATCAAGAGCAGGAATTTGGACCAAGTTGTCCAGCTATTTGTGGTTGGTTGGTGTTGCTAATGCTGCCTTAGTTCATCCCTTCCTTTCCTTTTCTTTGTATATTTCTCAACTTAAAGGCTTGATGGGCAAGGGCGGAGATACTTAACTTTTAAAATAAAGAAGCTCATTTTCTGTGCTCTACTCCCCTTGTCAGGGTAGAAAAAGCCCTGCAGTGATTCTGTATAATACTGTAGACTTGATAAGAATGAGTCCATGCGTGTATATGGCTCATTCACAATTTGTCCCGTTTTCTGAACCAAAAGGACAGTGAGGCTGGTTCCACAGCTATGAGCTGCAGGATAGTTTGCCGCTGACATTCTGCATTGTCATGGACTCCCTGACACATAGATTATAAACAGACTCTACTCCATCCTTCACTGGTGCAAGGCTCCTGGGTGGATCTTCAAGTCTTACAGCACTCAGGGGTGGAGTGTTGGTGCCTCTCCCCCATTATCATATAAAGCTTCCTAGGTAACTCAGTAGTAAAGAAGCTGCCTGCAATGCATGAGACATGGGTTTGATCCCTGGGTCAGGAAGATCCCCTGGAGAAGGAAATGGCAACCCACTCTAGTATTCTTGCCTGGGAAATCCCATGGACAGAGGAGCCTGGTAGGCTGTAGTCCACAGGGTTGCAAAGAGTCAGACACGACTGAGCGACTAAACAATAGCAATAACAATTCTAGGTATAAGGACAATGATTTCAGTACATAAGCACTTCACTTCCTTTTCCATCTGCTGGAGTGAGACCACAAACATTTGAGTTGAATTATGAGGTTGCTCAAAACCATGTCATTTCTCAGGCATATCAGCTTACTGCCAAGACCATCATAGGGTCAATTGTCAGTTTTGCTCCTAGGTTCTGAGCAAGAAACTGGATTTCCTTTTTATCTTCTGGCTCCATGTTTGAAAAACAACTCCCACTAATCTTCCGCTTCACCACTGAGGATCTGATTAGGCATACAGGCAGCAAAGCTGTAAGATGAAAGACTATCACTTAGTTAATTGGACTAATCAATAACTCAATGGACACCAACCACTTCTTGGTATTATCCCTTCTTTAGTTTTCTGATCCCTAGGAGGGGAAGCTTGATGCCTGGTTTTCTTTTCTTCATTCCTTTAACCTGAACGGTCACTGCCACCTGCCACCTGCCACCTCCCACCTCGCCCACCTCCAGTGCACACTCATCTGCTAGAAAGGGATACTCAGGGACCTCTCTGGTGGCCCAGTGGTTAAGACTCTGTGCTTGCAATGCAATGGTATGGGTTTGATCCGTGGTCAGGGAACTAAGATCCCACATGCTGTGTGGTGCAGCCGAAAGGAAAGCCTAGAAAGGGGCACTCATATCACTCCTCCCAGTACCTGCGAGGTGATAGACCCTTGAGTGTACCCCTCTTGCCTGTTCCTTACTCAAGCCTCGACGGTTACTCGATTCATTGGTGACAGTCATCAGTCCATGTGCTCACTGGTAAGATCTAATCTATTACAAGACTCTAAGCACAGAGGTGTCAATCTCTCTTCTTCCCTCTCTGCCACAGGCCAATGTAAGGCACCATCTCGGCTTGGAGAATATGCTTGCAGACCCAGCATGTGGGCTCTTTGTAACCAGGCTGCGGGGCTGGGAGCACAAGGGTGAAAGTGAGATGAAGAGCATGTTAGTAAGTCAATGGGAGCTCCTCTCTTGCACCTTAGCCCCCAACCTAGCTTTCATTAGTGACCAACCTGCTATTTTGATCACTTGACTGCCGCATCTACCATTCAACTGGGTCTGTTCTCCAGCAGGGAAGAGACCATCCCTTCTGTTGTTGCCATTCAGTCACTGAGTCGTGTCCAACTCTGCAACCCAGTAGATTGCAGCACGCCAGGCTTCCTTGTCCTTTGCCACCTTTTGGAGTTTGCTCAGACTCATGACCATTGAGTTGGTGATGCCATCCAACCATCTCATCACGGTTGCCCCTTCTCCTCCTGCCCTTAGTCTTTCCCAGCATAGGGTCTTCTTCTGTACATCCCTTCTGTAACGTTGCCTAAAGTGAACCAGTGGTGAACGGTTGTTTGTTGTTTAGTTGCTAAGTTGTGTCCGACTCTTTTGCAACTCCATGAACTATAGCCCACCAGGCTCCAATGTCCATGGAATTTTCCAGGCAAGAATACTGGAGTAAGTTGCCATTTCCTTCTCCAGGGGACCTTCCTGACCCAGGGATTGAACCTGCAGCTCCTGTGTCTCCTGCATTGGCAGGCAGATTCTTTACCACTGAGCCACTGGAGAAGATCTGGTTGAACAGAAAAAGATCATATACCAAGGTGACATGCTGCTTAGATTCACCGTCTCCAAGAATACAGAGGAGGTCAACCAAGTCTACTTCCCCTGCCCCCAGGAGGTGGAAACTCTCCCACGAAACCAGTTCCTCGCTTGCTGGTGGATGTTCACCATCACACGTGTCCTAACGTGGAGGGGAGTTCAGTGGACGGCAGGGGAGTTGGAAGCTTGGACAGAGCTCAGATGGAGCTGTTATCCAGGAAACACCTGACCCTGGGATCCCACCCTCCACTTACAGGGCTCTGTTTCCTGATGCAGCAGGAGGAATTCTGTGCGAAGTGCTAAATATAATGCTTGAGGTAGTGTTTCTGGACGGGAAATGCAGTTTGAAAGTGAGGAAGATAAACAGGTTGACAAAGAAGATGCAAACACAAGAACTGAGCCAAAGGGAAAACCAATGGCCTTCAAGCTGCAGACCTCAAAGAATGTATTGGAAGGATGGTGGGTTTTGTTTGTTCGTTTCTTGTTTTGTTTTAGGGTAGCCTGAAGCAGGATGTGATGCAAAACTGGAAAATCCAAACTTCAAGGGTTTTTTTTTTTTTTTTTTTAAAAACTCATCACCTTTGACTGAGGTATAAAAAGCAGAAACAAAAGTATTTATTAGTTTCTTATAACTTTTGCTTCATATTGTGGTGGTGTGTATCTTTTTTGTTTTTAAATACCAGCATGTTTATTTCAGTTTAAATTTCAGTATGTGAAGGCTTCTGATGGTACTGGAAGTTACATGGCTTTAGTCTGTCTTCAGAGACACTGGGCTTCTTTTCTTGATAGCTTTCCGGACAGTCCTCTGTATATCTGACTTTCCGAAGTCTCATGCAATCCTAAAGCAAGTGTGAGTCTTCCCTTTCAGCTGATGATCTGTGTCTGCAGGCAGGCCCAGGTCCCTATTAACCATCCAAGTGATGGCTTAACGCCAATTCATAATCCAGACTTGAATCCATAATTTCATGATTTGGTTTCTAAGCTTTATACTCAGGAAAATGTCAAATACATACCAAAGGAGAAAGGAACTTCTGGTGAGATCTTCATATGCCATCTCACAGTGTCATGACGATTGCCATCTGTATGCCCACCAGCTCCCCACTGCCCAGTTTATTTTGAAGCAAATCCCAGAAATCACTTCATCCCATCTGTAGATAGTTCATCATGCATCTCGCAAATACAAAGACTAAAAAGGTACCCTGAATATCATTTTCACACCCCAAATTTTAATCATTCCTTGGTATTTCAAATACTTCCACTAGATTATTTTGAAGCACATATTAATATCAAGCATCCTAATAGGGTATCTACAAATAATTGTCAATACATCTAAAACATGAACACTGTTTCCTTTTTTCTAAGCAAAACCACAACGCAATTATCAGTTTAAAAAAAATTAACCCCTTAATACCATCAGATATATTGTCATTGTATAAACTTTCCTGACGTTCTCATAGATGTTATTTTATAGCTGGGTTGTTTGAACCTTGGTCCAGATAAACCTACAGATTGTGTTTGATAGCTGGGTCCCTTACATCTCTTTTGGTTTCTGGGTTCCCCTTCTCTCTTTGCTTTTATTTTCATTTGTTTATTTATCTTCGGCTGCGCTGGGTCTTTGCTGCTGCGTGAGGGCTTTTCTCGAGCTGGAGCGAACGGGGGCTACTTTCCGGTTGTGGTCCTTGGGTTTCTCACTGCGGTGTCTCCTCTTGTTTCGGAGCGTGGGCCCTTGGGTGTGCGGGCTTCAGCAGCTGTAGCTCCCAGGCTCAACAGTTGTGACTAATAGGCACAGTTGCTCCTAGGCATGTGGGATCTTCCTGGACCAGGGGTTGAACTCGTGTCTCCTGCCTTGGCAGTCGGATTCTCCACCACTGAGCCCCTAGGGAAGCCCTCTCTTTGTTTTCCATGATAATTAATTCACTGAAGCACAGGCCTCACATTCTGGATTTTTCAAGATTACAATCCAGTCATGGTTTCCCCCCCAAAAACATTCTTATTTTTGCCTTCACTTGTTTAAAAAGAAAGTTTTATCGAGGCACATCTGTCAGACAGTAAACTGCACAGTTTTAAAGTATGCATTTGGTGGGTTGTACATAGAGCTTCCCAGGTGACGCGGTGGTAAAGAATCTACCTGTCAACGCAGGAGATGCAAAAGACACAGAGTTGATCCCTGAGTCGGGAAGATCCCCTGGAGGAGGAAATGGCAACCCATTCCAGTATTCTCGCCTGGAGAATCCCATGGACAGAGGAGCCTGACTGGCTACAGTCCATGGGGTTGCAAAGAGTTGGACATGACTCTGTCATGAGTGACTGAGCACACACACACACAGGTTGTGACACAGGTGTGCCTTTTGACACCACCACCATCATCAAGATAGTAAACATATCTATCACCCCCAGTTCCATTTTGCTCTGAACTACGGCACCCACCTGACTCATCCTGGTCTCAGTGTCTTTTCTGTAAAAGGAGGGCCTACGAAGGACAGGTGCGTGAAACCAGATGATTGTCAATGTTCTGCATGTGGTAAAATCTCTGTTATCGTTTCTTTCTTGGTTCATCGCTCTATCAGACGTTAGGAATATATCACATGTGTAGATACGTGTCAGCCGCCCCGTCAATATAAATCCACAGATGGAACCTCTAGGTTAAATTAGTTTTTTTTTCTATTTCGTGGAGTTTTGTTTTTCTTTCATTGAAAATACGAGTTTCTCTAGCTGCTTTCTCTCCTGTGTGTTAGAAAGGTTCATAAATTGGTTGCTCAGTGCTGGAAACTGGCATATTGCTATTTAAATTCCTGCGTCACAAATATCTCATTTTGAACTTTTGTGAATCATCGCCCTTCTCTAAAACCAGACAATGCAATGTCAGTTTGGGGTCCTGCAAACTCTGATCATCTTCTAAAATAAGGAAGTGCCTGGGGAGGGGGATCAGTCATCTCCCTGGAAGAGGCCAGAGAGGTGTCGATTTTAGAATGTTCACAAGATGATCAAAATGGGCATAGCAGGAAAGTGTTTAAAGCTGACAAAACAGAAGCAAAGGCCGTTAGAATAATACAATGTCTGTATACTTGGGTCTCGGCAGAAACTGCCGGCCAGCCAGAAGCAAACGAGTGTGGTCTGAACAAAAGAATGGTGGCATTTTCCCTGGAGACATGCACATTTCAAGGACTCTAAAGCCTTCTGAGTAACAGGTCATTCATCTAGTTACCCACTTGTTGCTAAGGGGCTGGTAGGTCTCCGAACACTAAATTAAATAATCCATGGCCCCCTAAGGAGTTTATTTTCTTGGGCTTCAGGATCTCAAGACAAAATACTCGAAGACAATTCAAAGGGAAGCTAAAATGTTTCATTTCAGTTGCATTCTTGAGCATCTCTGAGCCCAGGAATCTTTTCCCATCCTTTTCCCCGGTGAGTACCTACTCACTTTCATATCCTGACTGCATGTCTTTTGTTCTGGAACGTCCTCTCCCACCTCTGAGTTTTGGCTGATGCTCTTCTCCACGTCCCCCGTCGCTCTGCCGATCAAGTACCTGGTGCTCCTTGGCACCATCCACACCCTGTGCAGTGGGAATGAGGCCTTGGCTACGTCTATTAGCTGTGTATGCTTTTTAAGGAAAGTCCCAGACTGAATGCCTTAAACCCACATCTAACTAGCCAGCTCATAAGCTTCAATTCCCACCAGCAGTGTAGGAGGATTCTCTTTTCTCCATGCCCTCTCCAGCATTTATTGTTTGTAGATTTTTTAATGATAGCTGTTCTGACCATATATACTTGTATCACTGAGTTTTCCTTTAACATGAGCAAGTTTAAGGATCATCACTAGGTTCTATATTTTTGCTTTAACCAATACTGTCTTTTTTTTTTTAACACACTTTACCAGCAAAGTGTTCAAACACATATATAAGCAGACAGAACAATCTACCTCTTAGGGAGAATCTCCCTCTACCTAAGACCTGCTCCCAACACGGTCAGTTCCTGACCATCCGGTTTGTCTGTTCCCCCATCCCTGTCTACCTCCTTCCACATTAAAAACAAACAAAAAAACAAATCCAGGATCTCTCCTCTGTAAATATGTCAATGTGTATTTCTAAAAGATAGGGAATTGCTTTTAAAATGGATAATCACGAAATTGTTAAGCAGCGTCAGATGAATGGGTAGAGAAGATGTGGTATACACGATGGAGCACTATGCCGCCGTAACAGATGAAGATTTTGCCATTTTCAGCAACACAGATGGACTTGGAGGGCGTCATGCTAACTGAAACAATTCAAAGAAATCAGTTCAGTTCAGTTGCTCAGTCGTGTCCGACCCTTTGTGACCCCATGAATCGCAGCACGCCAGGCCTCCCTGTCCATCATCAACTCCCGGAGTTCACTCAGACTCACGTCCATCGAGTCCGTGATGCCATCCAGCCATCTCATCCTCTGTCATCCCCTTCTCCTCCTGCCCCCAATCTCTCCCAGCATCAAAGTCTTTTCCAATGAGTCAACTCTTCGCATGAGGTGGCCAAAGTACTGGAGTATCAGCTTTAGCATCAGTCCTTCCAAAAAAATCCCAGGGCTGATCTCCTTCAGAATGGACTGGTTGGATCTCCCTGCAGTCCAAGGGACTCTCAAGAGTCTTCTCCAACACCACAGTTCAAAAGCATCAATTCTTCAGCGCTCAGACTTCTTCACAGTCCGACTCTCAGATCCATACATGACCACTGGAAAAACCATAGCCTTGACTAGACGGACCTTAGTCGGCAAAGTAATGTCTCTGCTTTTGAATATACTATCTAGGTTGGTCATAACTTTTCTTCCAAGGAGTAAGCGTCTTTTAATTTCATGGCTGCCGTCACCATTTGCAGTGATTTTGGAGCCCCCCAAATAGTCTGACACTGTTTCCCCATCTATTTCCCATGAAGTGATGGGATCGGATGCCATGATCTTTGTTTTCTGAATGTTGAGCTTTAAGCCAACTTTTTCACTCTCCTCTTTTACTTTCATCAAGAGGCTTTTTAGTTCCTCTTCACTTTCTGCCGTAAGGGTGATGTCATCTGCATATTTGAGGTTATTGATATTTCTCCCAGCAATCTTGATTCCAGCTTGTGCTTCTTCCAGCCCAGCGTTTCTCATGATGTACTCTGCATAGAAGTTAAATAAGCAGAGTGACAATTACAGCCTTGACGTACTCCTTTTCCTATTTGGAACCAGTCTGTTGTTCCATGTCCATTTCTAACTGTTGCTTCCTGACCTGCATATAGGTTTCTCAAGAGGCAGGTCAGGTGGTTTGGTATTCTCATCTCTTTCAGAATTTTCCAGTTTATTGTGATCCACACAGTCAAAGGCTTTGGCATAGTCAATAAAGCAGAAATAGATGTTTTTCTGGAACATTTGTTTTTCAAATGAATACCAAATGTTATCACTTATATGTGCAATCTAAAAAAATATAACAAATATAACAACCACTGGTGATTTCAGTGCTTTCACTGATGAGGGTCAGGGTTTAACCCCTGGTTGGGGAACTAAGATCCCACAAGCCACTGGGCAAAAAAAATAAAATAAAAATTAAAAATACAACAAATCAGTCAATAAAACAAATAAAAGAAGCAGCCTCGCAGATACAGAGAATGAACTAGTGGTTATCAGTGGGGAGAGGGAAAGGAGAGGGGCAATATAAGGGTAGGTAGAAGGGGCTAACTGGAGAAGGCAATGGCACCCCACTCCAGTACTCTTGCCTGGAAAATCCCATGGACAGGGGAGCCTGGTGGGCTGCAGTCCATGGGGTCACTAAGAGCCGGACACGACTGAGCAACTTCACTTTCACTTTCATGCATTGGAGAAGGAAATGGCAACCCACTCCAGTGTTCTTGCCTGGAGAATCCCAGGGACGGGGGAGCCTGGTGGGCTGCCGTCTATGGGGTCGCACAGAGTTGGACATGACTGAAGCGACTTAGTAACTTAGTACTAGAAGGGGCTAACATGGGATTACATGAAATCATGTGTGTGAAACTTCAAAAAATTCTAAAGCACTATAAAATTAAAATTGTATCACTATAAAATTTATTTTTAAAAAAAAGCACTTGAAAGAAACATTTGAAAATACAAATAAGAAAGGGAACAACAATGGTTGCTCAAAGGTTCTAGCAGAGATGGAGGGAGTTTGAATCAAGAGCACCTGTGGAGGGATTCTCTGGTGTCCAGTGGATAAGACTCCTACTCCCAGGGTGGGGAACCTGGGTTCAAGCTCTGGTTGGGGAACTGGATCCCGCATGGTGCAACTAAGAGTTTGCATGCTGCAACTAAGACCTAGAGCAGTCAAATAGATATGTAAATGAAAATAGGTATTTTTTTTAAAAGAGCATAAATGGAGAAGTGAGCCTTGAATAAGACAAAGGTTGAGAGAGCAAGGAGGTAGTGGCTGATCACTTTTGGCCCTTTCTGATGGGGTGAGGGACTCTGCTCTGTGGTCTTGCAGCCCCATGCTCATATTTCTTTGTTATTGTTGTGGGAAGTGCTTTTCTCTCCAGTAAACTGTGAGTTTCCTATCAAAAAAAAAAAACACAAACACCAATAATTCCTTAAAATGATCAAGTATCCAGTCATTGTTTAAATTTCCAGTTGTCTCCATGCTAAGGTCTGCGTATTACCAATGACCTATATGTCTGAGTCTATTGACCTACAAGATGCTTGTCTTTCTGTCTTCTTTCTAAGATGTTGAAAAACACCACGTCATTTGTTCTACAGAGCTTCCCCCCCCCCCCCC